>PVIU01009229.1:0-77636 GCA_004026605.1 Ondatra zibethicus
TGGCTTTGACCTGTTTCTTTTAATTCTGATCTGGATTCACTCCTGCAGAGGTCCCTGGCTTAGAGTTGGTCCTGCAAAGGTCTCTGGCTCTGGTCTTCTCCCTTGGAGTTCCCAGGCTTGGGTACACACAGACCTGTTCTGGTACAGTTTGCTTGTCTCAGGTCTGCTCTGGACCATGCCATTGGCTCAATCCTGGTCTGCCAATGTCCGGTGACTGGAACGGCTCGGGCTTGCTCCCATAGAGCTTGCTTTCTCAGGCCCAGTCCAGCCTAGGTACCTTCTCTTCTCTCTTGAGCCCAGATTTCTCCTCCTATCTATTCTCTACTCACTAGTCCCACCTATCCTTTCTTTGCCTATCTATTGGCCATTCAGCTCTTTATTATACCGATGAACCTTAGGCAGGTAAAGTGAAACAAATGCAAAGTGTCTTTACATAATTAAACAAATGCAGCAAAGCGAATGTAACACATCTTTACATAGTAAAACAGTCCATCACAAACTCCAGTTAAATAAATAGAGTAAATTGTATAAGAAGCAAAGTAGTGGATATTATCAATGATGCATTGTCTTCATGTAAACCTCTTTAAAAGAATAAATAAAAATAACTTTTTAGGTGTACTCTGGAAAATGTTACTAACAAAAGGAGGGTAGAGAAGATAGATCAAGTAGAATGCAGAGCAAATTGCTAGAACAGTGAAACGATTCTGTTTAATGTGGTAATGTGGATGCATGGCACTATGCATTTATCAGAAACCCATAAGCTTTGCCGTACAAGTGAAAAGAACAAAAACACTTTAGGAACAAAATATCCCAGAGGGAAAGCAGGCAGTTACAGGGGAAACAAGCTGCATTACAAATGTAAACTCATCTCACTGAAGAGCTTGGGAGTGAGTTTAGAAAATAATAAAATGTACAAAATTAAAGCTAGGGGAGCTGTGTAAAGTTGCTATAACTACTTTATAGTTATTTCAAACAATGGTATCAGTTAATAATTCTGATGTTATATATCTGTACTAGAAATGAGATATCACACTTATGGATAGTAGATGATGGGAGAGAAGTTTCTAATGGTTGTAAAAATTTATACATAGGCAAAGCTAAATCAATGAAGGCATAAATATATGCACAGGCTTGAAGCAAGAGATACATAGAGTACTAGACTAGGATGTAGATATGATGAACTTGGAGATTGTTGCAATTCCATTGTATAAAGAAGTTCTAAGAGAAAACATGTTAAATTGCTGGAGTTATGAAATGTGAGGCAAAATACAACTGAAAGAGTTCCCAATGGCCACACCTAAAACTATTTAAATGAGTAGAATAGATAACATAGCATTGGATGTCAATGATAAGCATGAATTTAATGTCCATGAACACATACTGTTATAGGTAAATGCTAAGTGATGAAATAATTTTAAGGAGCTCAACAGTCTCCTTTAAATTCAAATAAGTTCTGTGAATAATCTAGCTTAAAAGTGAAAGCAATAAACAATATTTTAAATGAGAACAAAAATTTTCATTGCTTATTTTTCTTTATTTTTTAACTTGTTTTTTCTCCCCTTAATATTGGACTATACATAATGAAAACACTAAAAGCTTTGTAAATACCTTACAGATTTGATAAATACTGCCTCAGTTAGCAATCAAGGCCATCATGAATAAGAGATTATTTCAAGACAGTATGATTATTACTGTAATCTTTATGCATTAAGGTCTAGAATAGAGTGCCCACTTACTTGACTAAATATTAATTTTAGTATTACTGAGTAGGTGTTTTATAAGTGAAGTTATTCTGCAATTAGTTGACTATAAGTAAAGGAAATGAACCTAAGGGATGTAATTTGGCTACATCAAATCAGATGAAAGCCTTAAGATAATACAACGGGATGTTTCATAGCAGAAATTGTACCTAAAGACTGCTCTAATTTCTTGCTGAATATCTGGACTATGATCTATGAATTTGAGATTCAACAGACCCCAGAAATGTGATATCATTCTTTAAAATGAATCTCATCATATTGAGTAAAGTCATGTGTGTTCTTTAATTTATTTTTAGTCTTCACTTTATCTGTTTCATTGTATTTATTTGTGAGCTAGAAATTGAAATGCATAAGCATTGACTATCTTGTTATATTTATGCTATGCTATCAAATGTATCTTAGACATATGATAATAAAGTAGCTATTAAAATTTAATGATACAGCATTTGAAATGTCTCAGTCAGTAAAGGTACTTGCTTTCAAGCCTGTCGATCTGTGTTTGCTTCCTGGAACTCATATAGTGGAAATATAGAACTGACTCTCACAAGTTGTCCTACGCCCTCTACAAGTGCACAGTGGTACATGTGTACCTCAAACCAAACACAAAATCATAAAAAGTTCAATTAAATAATTTAAGAATAAAAAAGACATTTATTATGAAGTAATAATTGAAGAAATGTAGTTTACCAGACTGTGTTATGAGAGTTAATTTTTATATTAAATTAATATAATCCATTATATATATTAATATATAAATATTATATAATATATTAAATTAATATAACCCCTTTAATATAATTCGGTTGTGTAAGCAGAATAAGCTAATGTGACCTTGGATTCAGGAATAAATGAGTATTTTCTTTTGAAATAAATTTCTAGAATTTGAAATTTTTCTGCTAAGTTTTTCAGAAATAAATCATATGCATAAAATAGAAAAAAGTAAGATAAAAGTTGCTACTGGTGTCAAAATTGACCATCAATGTAGCTTAAAATATGATTAAACATGTTTCCTTTTGGATGTAAAGAGGATACTGTTCATTTTAAACACAGGGCTCAATCAACAGAGGAATGAATAAATATGGCCTGGTATTGTTTTTCCTTAACATTCCCAAGTACCTGAGCCAAAATCTCTTTCAGGTATATCTCTGTTTTCACCAATCAGCTTTTTATCCCTTAGACAAGGACCTAAGAAGACACCTAGGTCGATTGTTGGAAAGTTAACACATAATCTCCCAGTTGGAACTTATTTGATAATTACTTTTGGAAGGGCGAGTAGTGCTCAACTTTTAAGGAATGGAAACTGTAATGAAGAGGGCACTGTGATGTATGTGTAAGTCATGGAGGCTGACTCTTGGCTTCAATAAAAGTATTTATAGTTCTACCCTGCTCAAGAGACTCAATTTCTGTTTATGATCTCTACAATTTTAAAACAGCATTGGTATTTTTCACATTAAAAATATGGTAAATTAAAGATAGTACCATAACATATGTGTATGAAACAAACTTATGATTCAGTGAAGGCTGCAGTCTTTCTCAGATCCTGTGAGTTATCATTTTAAAGGTTTTTCAGAATTTGCTTCATTACAAAAGTATAAAAAAAACAAGTGATTGTTTCTTTAGGAATGTAATACTCATTGTCATTGTTAACAATAGAAATGGATATTTGTAGGGTTTAATATATGCATGGCATAGATATCAGTATTATCCCATAAAGTCCAAATAGCCTATAATTATTATTAAAAATAAAATAATAAATAAAATTAATGAACATATTCATGAACAAAGTCAAGATTTCACTAGCCCGATATCCCCAACAGAAACTATGCTGAAATGAATGTATTGGAATGATGCAGGTGTTTCTGGAAGTAAACGCACCATGGAATGCTCACACAGAGCAGCATTGCATCTGGTCCTTTTCATATAAGTAATAGCTAACTGTAACTGTAATAACTTCTAAATTAGATGATATCCTGTGTTCTTTAAAAAAAAAACTTAAAGATGAGGTTATGCTCTGGTCTAGCAGAGTTCTGATCTCAAGCTACAGAGATAAGGTAGAACTGCCATGTTGCTTTACTTGCTAACGTTTATATTTAATATTGAATGTATGTGCAATAGGCATAAGTGTGTAGTGTGTGTGTGTGTGTGTGTGTGTGTGTGTGTGTGTGTGTGTGTGTTTTAGAGTCAGGTGCACATGTGCCACATCCTACATGTGAAGATTAGAAGAAACTTTCCAAAGTCAATTTATTTCTTTTAATCAGCTCCTGGAGGCCCAGCTATGGTCATGATCAAGCTTGTGCCACAGTGTTTACGTACCTAATCAGCTATCTCCCTGGTTCACAAAAACAGATTCAGATGAATTCACAGCAACAAACATATACCATCTCTTAAAATACCTCATTGTGAGTTTGGGGCACTCTCAGTGATAATCAGAGTATTAGAGTAAATATTATGAGTTCACCTATTTTTAGGTAATAGAACTGAGGCTTAGAGAACCCCTAACTTGCTACCCATTATGATACTGAGTGGCAGGACACAGAGCTTATTACCCTGTAGTGGAACAGGTTCCTGGGGCCAGGAATGACAGGAAAGCTGGGTAAGTCTTTATCTTACTAATAAGGACTACAAAAACCTAATCAACCTGCAATTTAATTTTTACAAGATTGGCTCCAGTGATCACTCTCTCCCAAATAAACTTAAATGTTATAAAAAAAAAAACCACTATCTAGCCAAGGAAGAAAAGAAATCACAACTAGGAGAAATGCTTTAGGATCTATCATATCTGAATGTAAATAAGAGCACATTAGACCACTTTTACTCAGGATGATTGGTCCACTTTCATTTGGTAAGAATTGTCTTGGGAAAACATCCCCAGTGCTATTCTTGGATTTAACCATTAAATTTCTTTTTTAAAATGTGAGTTCTATTTTCATGTTTGCTCATTTAGCACCATTTATAGAAACATAAAGAGAATAATCATAACACGAAACAATACGAGCCTCTCCATTGCACTGATTATCACTCTAATGATGCAAAGATGAATAGAATGTTCAATCAAATGTTGAATTTTGCTAGTGAGCTATGGTTAATAATATTACAAGGCCTGTGATAATATCATGGATTTAAATCCAGTCTCTAGTAAGTGCTGGGGCTTAGCCAAATGCGGTGTCAACCATGCTGTCAATTAATTGTCAATTAGCAGTGCCAAGGTAAAGGCAAGTTCTTTGTTTTCTGAGCAAACAATTCATTGAGAATATTGTTTTAATTATAAATATCTCACGTCCTTCCACATAAAGTGTCTTGCAAAAGGTTGAATAGTCATTAATATCTCACAAAGATGAGCCTTTGGAGCAATTGTTTAAAAGCTATTTTGCAATTATAAAAAGTACACTAGCTAAACAAAAGTAGTACCCACAATTATTCTTATAATGAATTGGAAATATAACAGTCCATGTAACTCTCTGGAAGCCAAAGCCTGCTCCATTCTTCACAGCTCCTGTGGAATAAAGAGTTAATTTAAGGTACATGACATTGCTGCTGTAATTTGTGTGCATTCTTTCTTGATAAAAGAGACACAAGAATTGGCACTCCATAATTTTCTTAAGACTCAAGGAAGTGTATATTGGTCTCTTAGGGACTAAGCTACTATGAGACTCTTTTATTTCATAAGTTTTTTAATTAAGTACTCATAATTTTAAAATTAAGGAATAGTAGGTACATGTTGCACTCAAAATATTATCTCTAAATAAAAAAGTGCTTAAAATTATTCTTTCCTCCTCTTAATTTAATTATTTCAAGGTGGCTATAACTGTCTAATTAGAAATTAAGTAATTTTTAAACATGTTATTATTATGGCATGTGGAAGTTGTTATAATCAGTTCCAAACTGATAATGAAATTAGTCCTATCGTGGTAGCACAACAAAACCAAGTTTTAAAAAATGTGGGATTTTGTACACTAGCTAATTATAAAATTCTGTACACCACAGAAAGTATAGCAATCCAGGCTCAAAGTGGAAAACGCTGCCATTTTGATTTTAGGTTATAGTTAACAACATATATGCTTTTACTTTTAATGATCTTTAGAAAAGCTGCCTTTGACTACTCTGAAAATTATTGTCACCAGTTTTTTTTTCTGTCACATCAACCAATTCTCTACTTTTATAGCTGTGAATTTATATTCACGTTTGTTTCCTGACAGCCCCTGTGGAAGGAAAGCACCCAAGGCTGACCAGGTTAGAGCTGTCCAAATTCAGCTGGCATGCGGTATACTGTAGTAAATCAATGTTGAAAGGATAAACTGAGTGGCTGAATAGAGAAGATTGTAAAGCTAGCTCCTGCACTGGGCCGTCAGTGTGCAGAAGGCCTGAAGAGGCGATAATGAATTTTCTGAATTCTAGTCCTCCTAGAGTTTTCCACATCAGCATCCCCTAGGAAAGATATCTGAGAGCACCTAGGCAAAGGAGTGCTGCATATCATTCATGAAACACACATCAGAGGTAGGCAGAAACATTGTGAGGCATCTCAACATGACAGTTATTTCTGGTTGAAGTAGAGGCATAGTCCATCCCAAGACTAAATGTCTTGGCTGCAATGTTCGTACATGCAGAGACTATCAGAGATCTGCCAGTCATGCCCCTCTCTGTTTACTGTTGTCCTGACACAAATCAAAAGCACAAATTCAAGCTGCAAGCCTGACTCAATTTGTGGAAATATTTTCAATAGCAAGACCGTGAAATAAATAAAAATACACTCAATTTAATTTTATTTTCTGTCCATGTGACTCAGTTTCCACAGACTTTTTTTTTAAATCTGTCATAGAGAGTTTGCTGGAAAAGATCAAGAGGCAAGAAAAGAACAGGACCACAGATACAGAGCGAGAAACTCTAAGGTTTGCATTAAACAATAATGCTAAATGATAATCAGGGAGAACCATTGCCAAATATGGCATTTCCTGCCTGGATGCTAAACAGCTTCCTCCATTCTGATGACCCTGAGGCTCTATTCCCTATTTGAGAATTGTTTCAATTTTTTTTATTTTGTTATGATTCTCTTGTCCCTAAAGGCAGTACTTTTGCCTCACCCACACAGGTGCTATTCTATGAGGCCTTATGCTCAGTACACAAAGTAGATGCTGAATTTTAGTTTAAAACATCTTTGTTAGTTTGACTTCACAAACAGATAAAGAAAATCAGTTATGATATTAAAATGATTGTCCTGGAAATTATAACAACAAATAATTTTTTGACTTTGGTCAATTTCTCCCTTTCTTTCATGATATACATACAGAAGTTAAGACATATAGATACCTGTCATATAAAATAGAGCCCACCTAGATTGGATAATTAGCTAACTCAAAAACTAACCCAAAATACTCTTCCTGTATGCGATTGTTTATTATATAGAACTTTGTACTTTTCTCAAAATTATTATGTATATTCCATAAATTAGAAACATAATTCATATCATCATGTATTATATAATGTATAAGTTTAATTTTGCGCAAAAATGAATTTAATGTACATCCACTGAAAATACATATTTATTCAAAGAATGAAAGAATTTATTTGGAAAAGCAAAGACTAGAATATACAATTATACAATTAACAAGTATACATAAGTTCTTCTGTATAGGAAAAACAATTAACAATTTTCCACTGCCATTTGAATACCAAGATGAACTGAACTAGGCAAAAAGAAAAGAGGGAGCTGAACTCATTATATGAAGAATTAGAAAAGCTAAAATTTTAAAGTTTCCTTCAGCAACTAGTCTGCAGTAACTCACAGATTACTAACAACTTATGCAAGTTTTATATGCCGATTCCATCTGCTCTTCATTAAAAAAAAGCTCATTGCCATAGCAACTGCCACATGCCATGGTATTTATGCTGCATCTGATGTACAAAGCATAGTTTGTGTAGGAAGGAGTGTGTGTGTATATGATGTGGCAGCTGTCGTCTCTGCCATTTTGTTGCTGCTCTAGAATAAAACAAGTAGTGGTTATGAATACTCATTTAGTAGTGATACTAGTGCTCATTTAACTAAATCCTCACCCAAAATTCCATGTCTAATCAGCACTCTCATTTGCTAGCACAGTATTCATAAAAGGGATTGTGTTAAATGACTGTTTAAAGAGAAATCCTATTTTTTCATCTTGTTTTTAAGACACTCAATAAGTTTCTTTCTTTGTCTCAGAAAGAGCTAGTAGCATGTTCAAGTTGATATTTTAATATCAACTTATCTTCCTAGATAATGACATTTATCCTTCTAGAAGATCCTGAGAAATTAACTCTAAAAAATGTCTTGGTTCCTTTGTGTCTTGCAATTTTCTTTTTAATTGTTAGAATCCAACAGGGCATCAGATAAAGTTTGGAGACATGCCCTAGTAGATACTGCTTATGCATTCTTTACCATTTAATCCTTTTCTGTCCTATGCTGTAGAAAATGTTACATATTTCCCTCCCATAACCTTGCAAAAGCTAGCAGCTTATGTTTCTAGGCTCTCTTGCAGCTACATGCAGTTGGGTACTGCATCAATGAAATTATATTAGAAGTTGCTTAGGGTATGTTACTGATTTGAAATAGAAGTGTTCTCCATAGGTTCAGGCATTTGAAAATATCATCCTCAGTTGCTGCTACAATTTTGGAAGGTTTGGGAGGTGCAGCCTTACCGAATGAGATATGTACTAGAGTTGAGATGTGAGGGTTTATAGCCTCAGCCTACTTCCAGTTCAGTCTTCCGTGTTGTGACTGATAATCAAAGGAAGTCTCTCAGCTTCCTCAGCAGTGCTGTCCCTGCCACTTGCTGTCATTTCTCCCCGTAAACATGGGACTCTACTTTTCTGGAACCATAAGACAAAATATACATTATGTTTTATGAATTTCCTTGGCCATTGTATTTTATCACAGGGACAAAAAGTGAGATTAATACAGAATGTATCCAGGAAAGCTTGCACACTGGAAGAAAAGGGAAAAAGCTCAGAAAGAAAGAAATAGCAGGTGCTGCTGGCACTTCTTGTCCCATAGAATTGCTACTTGAGTTCCAAAGCGCATTGGCAAGCATGGGAGAGCAAAAAGGAGAAATAGATGCTGGGAAGGCACAGTGGTAAATCTTTAATCCCAGCACTTGGGAGGCAGAGGCAGGAGGATCTCTATGAGTCTGAGGCCAGCCTGCTGCTAGCTAGGAAGTTTTGGCACAGTCATTGTTACACACTTACACCCTATCTGAAAACAACAAGAGTAAAGAAGCAGAAGCTATTTAGGAACGGTGTAAATAGTGCATAAGCTTCATCGCTACCACACTTTCTCTTTCATTTAAGAAATTAAGCATCATTATGGTTTTGACCATGGACAGGGTTATTTTCATTAGCTGCTTCTGACATATTGTGGTTGTTGTTATTTAAAGGATATATATCTTTTCTTTTTCACATTAACAAAACAGAAACTGTTGCATTTTGAAGATGACTTTGTTTACTAAAATATGATATGTATGAGAAAAATGAGATGTATATTGTTCTATTCTAGTAATTTATGTTTTTAAATTTTAAGAAACTTGGGATAACACTCAAGGTTTTCAGATTCATTGTGATGATTTATTGTGAAAACACATTGATATGAAGTTTACTGTGCCTCACTTAACTGGATCACATGTTTAGGTACAAGTTCATATTTATATGTATATCCTGAAGAACAAAATAGAGAACCCTTTAGCAATCAGATGGGACTTTCATGGCATCATAGTCATCCAAGTTTAAAGTACTTTTTTTTCTTCTAAAAATTAACATGGCACACTACATTTAACATCATTATATGAGAGAACCTTCACGTTTTTAATATGTACTAAATTCAAAGAAACTAATCAGCAATAAGCGTCAAGAATCCAGCATAGGAACCAAGCAAAAACTAGACCACTTTCTGGCTCTCCCATCAACACTCTTACTTGGACAGACTTAACTATGAGGTCTTCCCACCTTCTTTACACACACAGCATCCCGGAGCTGTAATGCAGGGCAACTTTGTAGTGGTCTTTCAAGAAAGGGAAGCCCATCTTAGGAAAGCAATGAAAGAGTAATAATCAGAGAACAGATAAGGAGTAGGTAGTTTACTGGAGAACATAAACAGTGTTCTTTAACTTTTTCAAGTTTAAATTTAAAAAGGTGGTTAATGACGACTATGAAGTTGAATAATATAACAAGAGCCAAAGCCAGGAGCTTGGACTTTTAAAGATGCTTCTTTCCTCAAATGTCTACTTAAAATTTATAGCATAGATTAAATAAAATTATATAGATGAATATACATAACAAAAATTTAGTCTGAATAACTTAGTCATAAGTTCATAAATGACTATGTACATTAATTTAGTCCATTTAATGCTTACCCAAGCAATTGCTCAATTATTCATTCAATGAAGCTACTGATCACTCTACAAAAATAATTTAGCCTTCCTTAAAATTACTGATCTCACTAAAAACTGTCATCTACTTTACAATAAATACTTTAAAATCTTTGAACATCTTTAAATTCTTCTATATACTTTTATAAAAGTAGCATTTAGTTTTTTATTTTGAAGCCATATCTGCAGCTAGACTAAGCTACTGATGCAAATTTTTTCTTTCTATATTTGTATAATTTTATTCTAAACTAAATTTGAATGTTAAAACAAGAATTCAGGAGTTAGTATGAAACAGGTTATAATTTGTCAAAGCATTTATCAACTTATAATTCAGTATGAATTCAATGTTATAACTATTGCCAAAATTTTTGAATGTCCAGGCCACAGCATGCAATATCCATATGCCAGGAGAAAAACATTAGCTGATTCTAGAAAAGTGTGACGGGGGGAGAGGAGAGAAAAGTATTCGTGCTCTGTATACTGGCAGATGGAATTTCAGGTGCCTATATCATCACAGCTATTATTAAATTATCTTTTGTGATGATACCTCAGGTAGTCATGACTTATGCAATAGGGAGTTAGGGAGACATCTTCAGTTTTTAAAGCTATTAAAATTTCTTGCAGGTGTGCTTGAGAGAAGCACAGCACAAATTCACTTGCACACTATGAGGATGAGAGACATGCAGCCCAACTACAAGGGGCAATTAACACAAACAGCATGAGGGAAGAAACACCCAGAGTTGCAAACTAAACAGAACTCGCATTGCACTTGTATCTCCCAATTATATTCCAAAGCACAGATGTTTATTCCACAAAATAAATGATATTGGCAGTTTTGGGCTATGATAAAACTCTACAGGATCTGTTCTCCTAAATATACACTTTTGACTTATTTTCTCTTTCTCCTAGCTACCTGGACCATGGTTTGTTGTTTGTTTCCTCTGTGATGGGAGCCTATTAAAACAATGAGGTGCTTCTCTAATTTTCTGCTGCAAGTAGCCAAGGCTCCAATATGCTACATCTGTAGGATTTCTTCCTTCAGTCACCTTGGTTAAAAGCTTATAGCTTTTCATTATTAAAACTTGTAGGGTTCATTCCCACCCAGATGTGACATATTTATAATATGCTAGTCCTTATGCATAATTCAGTTTAAAAACTATGCTAATAATCTTCAACACTGGTGAACCAAATATTGTTTACCCTCCCTTTATGTACATAAGTACATCTGTTTTTACATGAAATCTCGAAATCTTTAGCCTTTCTCTGTATTCCAGAATATTCATGAGGATTTCAGAAGAAAGAACAGCATAAAGGATATCGCTTTGGCTGTCACATCAACGTGTCATTTAAGAAAACTACATTAATCAATAACATCTGAACAGTTCAATTACTGAATAAGAAAGGCAAAGAAATGGAAAAAAAAGATTAACAGGTCTACCCCAAAATTAGAGCCCTAAAAGAAAAGAGGGCCTGAAACCTGGGTGACTTGAAAAGAATATTACTGTTGAGTTAGTATATAATTATCAAAACCCTTTATTTATTTTTTTCCACACATAGCAGCCTGTTTCCGTGACAACTTTCCTGCTCTGAAAATGTTTCACCTTTGATTAATGACACTTAGTAAAAAGTCTCGTGAGCTGCAATGGGAGAACAAGGAGTCACTTGAACCAATGGTGAAGTACCTTGCACAGCTAGGCTAAGAAAGGTTAATGGTATCATTACTAAGTTCTTGTGAGTGCATCTCTCTCTAGGAGTAGGCTAGGCATGCTATACAGTGGGTTAACTCCTTCCTAGCTTTAATACCATGGAAAACTGTTCATTTTATAGAACAATTCCTTAATGTTTTAAATCCACGGCATCTTTTGTCTTTAATTTCTTCATAGTAAAAATTACATAATACTGCACAAGTGATAATATTCCAGAGAATATTTTTAAATGATTCTGTGTTACTCTAAGGAACAATTTTATGTCCTTAAGACAAAGGTGGGAAAATTTCACAGAAGACTGCCTATTTGTGAAGTGTGTTTGGATTCTGGTACTCTCTGGTTAAGGTTCCTATGAAGAAATGGAGATCTCTTGCCAGGGCCTCAAAGTTTAAACCTCTCCATATACCATTTCCTAATACTGAGGAATGTATTGTACCATGCCTCTACTCAGAGTTTGTTCACAACAGCATGACAAGATGATTGCTTCATTTTCAGAACCAACTGTGTACCTGCTCCCTGCCACTCAGTATTCTAAGTGTTTGAATGAGTCAATACACTTCCTAGGGTATTCTTTGGAAACGTACTTTGAGTTTGATATTTATGTGGTCTAAAAAGCAATAAATTCAGGAAATAAATAGGGACATTGCTGTTGAAAGGACAAAATAAGAAAGAAGCTAAAAGAATTGACCGATAGTAGGAGAGGAAAAGCCGACTGTTAGGCGCATCTAAGATGCTCTTTCAAAGGGTGAAGAAGACTTCCTCTGTGAAAGCTAACACTAACCTTTAGCTCACCTAATTATTATTATTTGCAGTAGTTAGGAAGAGCATTTGTTGATCATTGACCTCAGTGGATCAGAGTCTTCCTGGAAATATTGATCATAGAAGTAATTCTAGCTTTCTTACGTGACAGCTAAGAGCAATATAAGCAATTCCCCTCTGATTAAGAAGGGACTTCCAGCTGGCCTGTGTGATTAAGGTACATCTGGAATTTGAGGGATTTAAATTTACCCAACGACTGTCAAAGCACTGTATTAAGCCTCCTCTTTTTAGCTCTTCCAATTCTTAGGACAATTTGAGGGCTTGGACTTTCATGAGATTCAGTGTTTAGATCAAACACTACTACTAATGCTTATTAGAATGGTAACAGCTCTGTTGTGAGGTGCAGTGCAAAACTATTCTCTTGTAATGAAACAGGGAAAGTTGATTTTCTAAGAACTTCCATAAAAGCCTCCTGGATTTCTTAGCTGCCTAGCAGCTGACTGTAGGCTCTGATTTCTTCTAGGCCACTGTTAGCTGCCATGGCTCTTGTCCAGGAGCTAGAGCGCTACAAAGGGACAACTTACTCTCTTCTGTTTGCAGAAATCAATACAGTTTATCATTCATTGTGCTGTTCACGCTGAGACAATCTAAAAAGATGCATGATGCTATCCATTTTACTTTCATAAATCCATTTAATATCTTGGTTAGTTTGGGTTGTGGGAATAAAACACCGTGACCAAAAGCAACGTATGGAAGGATGAGTTTATTTTGTCTGAAGGGTCCAGGGGAAGGGGGAATGTCCATAATACAGCGAAAGGTATGACAGCAGACAGCCGGAGCAGGACTCCCAGAGACCTATCTTCAATTGCAAACACTAATCAGAGCAAATTGAAAGTGAGGCATGGCTACAAGTTCTCAAAAGCCCCTCTCTAGGGGGTCAATACTTCCTCCATGTGTCTCCATATCCCCACAATTTCTCCAAATGATGCTACCAACTAGGGATCAAGTGTTTGAGAACGAAAGCCCATGGAGAACATTTCTCATTCAAGCCACCACCTTACACTCCATGGATCCTATGGGCTGATGGCTGTACCATAAAAGAAAACACATTTACTCAAATTTTGAAACTTCGCATAGTCTTTAACAGTCTCAAACTCAAGGTAATCTCTTAACTGCAACTCTTATAAAACCAAAAGACAAATCGCACACTTCAAACCTACAATGGCACAGAATAGACATTTCTGTCCCAAAACAGAATGGTAATTTGAAAGACCTTAGATAACTCTACATCTCAGCTCTGATACCTGCCATCCACTCTCTCTTTCTCTCTCTCTTGCTATCTCTCTCCCAGCTGGTTCCATTCTCTGTTTGCGACTCTCCTCAGGAGACATTCCACAGCCTCCAGTACCTTGGAAGCCCAGTTACAACCCCAGGTTCACTTTTATTCAGAAGCAACAACTTTCTTTCAGATATTCCTTTGCCTCAGGTCCTCTGACTGCAGCCACCCTTTGACATAACAGAGAAAGAAACCATGACGTTATGACACTTTCGGTATTCATGCCTCTGCACCCAGTGCCACAAACTTCAGCTGCTATGTGGGAAGGATCCTGGCCCCTTTGGCAACATGAGCAGCAGCTGTTATATGTTGAAGCAATTATCTGCAGGGACATGTAAGCCATTAGGCTTTGTCTTTTCATAAGTTGAAAGCTTAACAAAGTGGAATCATATCCTTTTCATCATTCCAGTGAAGAGCATCTTCTTAATGGTATTATTCTCCTTCACAATTACAGCCTCCCTGTCTGTACATGCCCTTCGTGGCAATATTGAGCTTCCTGGAACATTTTTTTTTCCTCTAAAAACTACACATTACGATATATGTTGGGTTTTTGTTTGTTTGTTTGTTCATTTCATTTTTTGAGACAGGGTTTCTCTGTAGCTTTGTAGTTTTTACTGGAACTAGCTCTTGCAGATGAGGCTGGCCTGGAACTCACAGAGAGCCACCTGCCTCTCTCCTGAGTGCTGGGATTAAAGATGTGTGCTACCACCTCCCGGCTTGTATTTTGTATTTCTTTTTGTCACACTCATTCTTTTTCACCGTAAGTCTGAGCAAGAGTTATTAGTAATGACCATTCCACAAACTTGGTATTACTGCTTTGAAATTTCTGCCACCAAAGAAATTAGTCCATTACCTTTAAACTTACTTTCAGGTAAATTCTTAGGGCATAGTCAGAATGTAGCCAGATTTTTTGCCAAAATATCAAGAGAAGTGTATCTAGAACACTTGCTGATATTGTTCTCATCTTGGAACTCTTGAGCCAGATTTCCAGAATCTACATTATTCTCATCACTAATGTATTTCAAGCTCCTACAGGAATGGCCAACTAAGCTCTGCTTACAATATTCCACTCTCTTTCTGTTCCAAGTTCTTTCACATTCCTCCCCAAACCGAAAGGAATAGGCAATTCACAGCAACATGACACCCTTTGATACCCTTCTGTATTTGCTACTTTTTGTTGCTATAATTAAACACCATGACCAAAAGCAACTTACAGAAGACCTTGGTTTTGCTCAGAGGTTCCAGAAGGTACTTCACAATAGCAATGCAGACACAGCAGTAAGTGGGTAGAGCATAAAGCTGAGAGATCACATCTTAAACCACAAACACAAAATAGAAAACAAACCAGAAGTTCTATCCTGTCCCTATGATAAACTTCCTCCAATAGGGCTCCACTACTCTATAACTGTACCAAACAATACCACCAACTGGTGATGAGGAGTTAAAATACCTGAACCTATGAGGCCATTTCTAAACCAACCACCATAGTTACTTACAAGTTACCATCATGGCATTGACTCCGATAGATAGGAATGCTCCTGGTCCCACCTCCTAAAGATGTATTTTTGGAGGTAAAACTGGTACAGTTGTCTTAGTAGTCATTTCCCTAAAATCACACTCTAGAGTAAAGATTTAACTTACATAAATTGATGAAACTCCAAGAAGTTTGAAGGCAGTAGAGTAAGAAACATGAAAGAGAACCCAGTTATGAACATATTAACAATTAATCAATGACTGCTAACAGCTGGACAGTTAACCTAATTATGCTCTGTGAGAATCGGTAGAAAGATTCAGCACAATCATCCCATTCAATTTAGAACTGAATGATTAGGCCACTCATCACCCAATTTATCCCTATTGGTTGAGGAATGTTTCAGGTAATAAGATTATTTTATAAATGATGTGTTGTATCCACTGTGACGAAACCATTCATAATGCTTTAGAATTCATTGAGGTAGAGGAAAAGAGAGGAAGGCATTTGAGTGGAATTAGATTAGTAGTCTACTATACCAATACACATATCATTGGGCCAGGTGAATATGGTTTGAGTAAGGTATCTCCAATTTTGTGTGCTCTGAATTAAAACCTGTATTAGTAAATTACTATAATTTAGTGATTCTCAATTCCTTTACACTTTCCCAGAAAAAAATAAAGATTTGTAAAACCTTAAATACATTTATCCAATTCCTAATTAATGAGATAATGATGTCGTGTACTTCAGTGGTATTAAACGTTTAAGCACATCAACTACAAAGTTTTATTCAATTAATATTGATTAAAGATAATATCAGGTTCAGTAACTTTCCCACATTTTGAGCCTTGTGTTAAAATATAGAATAGTTGAAATGGGTTAATTTAAGATATAAGAGCTAGTCAATAATAAGAGTGAGCTAATAGGCCAAGCAGTGTTGTAATAATACAGTTTCTGTGTTATTATTTCAGGTCTGGGCATCTGGGAAGCGAACGAGTGGACTTTGCCAACAACCAAGCAACTATTACATCCCAGTATCCACCTGCATTCCATTGCAAACACGTCACCCCAGTTGAGCTTGTTGACTGGTTATATCCTATTGTGAAAGAATTGGGACGGTCACAAGTTCCCATCTGAGTATTTAGGGCTGTACAGCATGTGTTATTGCAACTCTGCCTAATTGCTCATGACCTAGACTATATATGCTGGGGAAAATGAAAAGAAGCGGCTTTTATCTATGGGGCTCACATCTCTGTTGGGTAAAGGATTTCCAGGTGTGGTCATTTGGAGGAGGAACACTCCCATGCCCATTAAGTAACCCTTCATCTATGCTACAGAAGTATTCCCAATAAACTCTTTGGTTCCACATAGTGAACTTTGGTGAAATTATGCCTCAGTTTTATCATTGTGACCTCAAGAGGAGGGACAATTAATGCTTACATCTCCTCCAAGGGAAGAAACTTAGCTACAGCTATCTTCTTCTGAAAAATAACTTGTATTCATTATTTTTGCTATACTTCCAGAACTCTGGACCTTTAAAATTAGAGAGAATGTGTAGTATGAACACAAAATGTATAAGAACCAGCTCAATTCAGATTTCCCACTGAATTTATCCTCAATATTTTCTATTGTCATTCCATGAACCACATTCCCTAAAACTCATAGATATGGTATATAACCTCATGGTTAGAAAAATACAAGTTTTGAGCATTGTCTTAAAGTGATAATGTATCTTTGTCTTTTTCTGTTAAATATGTTTCACCTACATATAGTATTTTAATTTTTTGCTGGACTGTGGCAAAAAAAATAGAAAAGGGATCACTAGGAGGAGTCCACATAATGAATGTCTATGCAATTTTTATGAAAAATGGGGGATAAATAACAAAATTAGGTTAAGAAATTATAAAAATGCAATCCCTCACTTCATCAATTACACTCTGTACAAATTGATAGAAAAACATTAAAGATAAATGAAATGTAATTACTAAAGATACAAATAAATGAATGAATAAATAAATAAATGTAATCATTGTGGAATGAATGAATGGGAAGTAGAGAATAAATAAACAGAAATGTTTGATAGCAGTAAGACAGTGTGATAGACAATTTTAAACATATGAGTTCTAGTAGTAAGAATACAATTAGCCAGTATAACAAAGTCAGTGTGTGGAGAGAAATTAATGACTAATGACTACAGATTTGAAGATGAGGTTATTGAAAGATACTCAATGAGTAAACTAAGATGCGGATCTTTACTTTGTCTAGAATATTGGTGATACTTGTTTTTACAATGGACACATATTCATTGAATATGACAATACTTCCTCGGTCTACAATGCATGGGATTGTGTGTTAACACTGTTGTTAGCTCTGAAGTTTGTGAGGAAACAGTATAGTAGCAGGGCACATTTGATGAAATGAATGAATATCCTGAAACTGCCCAGAAATAGGAAGAAGGGGGTAGCTTCCAGAGAGTGGAATAGGAAGAAGGGGGTAGCTTCCAGAGAGTGGAATAGGAAGAAGGGGGTGGCTTCCAGAGAGTGGAATAGGAAGAAGGGGGTGGCTTCCAGAGAGTGGAATAGGAAGAAGGGGGTGGCTTCCAGAGAGTGGCTGCCTTGACCAGCATGGGTACAGGAAAGGCACAGCCTGAAAAGGGAGAGCAACAAAGGATGAAAACCACACACATTTTTGTAAGGAAAAGGAATTTAAAATTAGTTTGATGAAGTTTGTTTGTTTGTTTTGATTGGATAATATCTTTGACTATTTACAGGCATATTTGTATGGATTTTTATCTAGCTAGCTACTGTCCTTACATTTGCATTTTCCCTTTTTATTTCACAGTGAAAAAAAGGCACAAAGAAAGAAAGTCAAAGATAAAGAGCTTTTGAATACAAAAGTCTGCTGTTTGCAATCTGTAGTCATCGAAGGAGTTTTGCATGCAGAACATTCTGTGGACAGTGCTGTAGCTAGTGTGAAGGTGAGGATTTGAACAGGAGATGTGGGGCAGGCAAGATTTCAGCTATCAGGTTCAGAAAACCCTTGGCATGTCCAAAAGTGGCCCTCAGAATGGTCAGAATGTTTGACAAAGTGTCATGGGCTTTCCTACAATGCTGTCTCTAACAGAGCTAGGTGCTCTCCAATCCCTAATAATAGGAAGGCTTACCTTTCTATAAAGGTCAGGATAGTACCACAATCTGCACGTGCTCAGGTCGATTTAGACAGGTTGGTGCAGTAAGGCCTAAATGCTTATGATAGTACCTAAGTCAAAGAATCATGTCAGTGGGCCCTATGGTGTGTTAATGCATGCTCAGTGTGTCTGTGACAGGATCTTCCTTATCGAAAAAGCAGAAAACTATTGTGGAAGTGTTGAAGGCACAAGTAGACAGTCAGAAAAGCAAATACATTTGAAGCTATTTTTACATAATAAATTCAAGGCTTATTCTATGAAATGGAAACAAATTGTATAAGTGAAAGCCACCACACTTATTCTATAGTCACATATAGAACTGGCTTAAAACCACACGGCTTGGATTAGAATGTTTTTAGTCATCACTGATGTTTTAGACTCTAAGACCTACAAGACTATGCAGATAACAGACTTGAAACTGAAAAATACAAAGACCAAAACAAGTCATGGTGACAGCATTTTCCTTACACTGGTATTTTCCCTCTCTCTTTAAGTAACATAAAATATCTTTGAGAACAACAAGTTATTATTAGCACATTTCATCTTTTATACACAAATATCTCCTGGGAACTCAGAGGACATGTCTTGACCACAACCATCACATTACTTTATAGACAAGATGGAAGGAATGGTTAAGGACAGAAAGGTCTGAGTTCACCAAGGGGAGCTCACAACGTTTCCCAGCTGAACATATTTCTCCTGCCTCTAGCACAAAACATCAGGCATGAGGAATCACTGAAACTGTGACACTCAGGCCTGCAACAAAGCATGCAAGATAGCAATAAAATTTACACAAAATAACCTTTGTTCTTATTCCCAGAACAAAAATGCATATGAAGAGGCAAAGGTGGAAATGCCTGAAACAGAACTGGAAATACAACCTCAGGCCGAATACACCATGAAAATGAAGAAACCTAATGATGAGAAAGGCCTTTATTATTAGGTCCCAGAAATACATTATAAGTAATAAACACATTATTTAATATTTAAAGTGATTGATCTTACATTTTACTAGTAGAAGAATATAATTCTCCCAGAGGACTCTCAGTTATATATTTTAAAAGAAAGAGGCTTCTTACTATGAGCAGACATTCACTTAATGAATCCTTACATTGATACTAAGTAGAACATCCTTCTGCTGATGCTATGATGCAGACCAATGTCTTGAAGAAGGAAGTCCTCCCATCTCTGCTGGCAACATGCTTATATCACCAATGAAAGGTACCAGTGAAACTCGCTAGCTTATATAGAAGCCTCCTTTAGTTCCACAGCTGATAGTATCCATGCTTTTGTAAACAAAAATTCACAGTAAGGTTACAACATTCCTTCCCTCATAACTTAAATATACACTTTCCCAAAACACAATGTACCATTGTCCTAGTGGAAAAGCTAAAGGATATAACAACAAGAGAATGTGAAAGGCCACATGCTTCCATTCCATACACTTAATTTGCATTCCATCTGTTAATGGAATATTTTCTTGAATTTTATCCATTACTCAGTCTTCAGAGAAGTGGGCAGGGATAGCTTCATAGATGTATAACTTGCACTATATAGATGTATAGACTTCACTATGTGGACAGAATTCAACACCACTTAGAAGGGTCCATACTTAATCAAAATACCTATATTTACTAATATTTCGAGTAAGTAAATTGAACTGTATAATTTTGTTCTGGGATAACAGTGTTTATTTGTGTTAGTTAATAATTGTTTAGGATTAGAAAAAGCACCCAAGCATTCAAGTTACTTAAAGCAAGTTTACAACAGATTGGCAATAAGAAGCAAAAGAAACCTAGGATTACGGGACACAGAAGAGGGAAATCTCATGGAGCCCCATCCTAATGAGAGAACTGTATGTAACTAAGAAATGGTGAGATCAGGAGAAATAGTCTTTCTCAGAGAAAAGCCCCATTCACCAATTTTTTTGTTTTGTTTTCTGGGATGTTTGTTTGTTTTAACAAGCTAACACTATCAATTACAGTGTTAGGACACCTTCAGATCACTGTTTCCAGAATGTCAACATTGCTGTACCCAAAATGAGGGAAGCTTCTCTTCCTAATGAAAAATGGAAGAGTCCACAGGACCAGTGACTTAGAAGTCTTTGTCAGAGTGTGAGAACAAGAAGTATTTGGCAGTTATTGACCCTCACTGGGGTTATCCTCTGAGAACTGATGATCTCTAGTGATGGGGGAATGTTGTACCTAACCATCAGACAATTACATATATTTATGTAATCAATCAATAAGAGAAAGTGTGGTTCAACAGTTTCCCAAAATGCTTGGCCATAGACTTTAATCACTTTGCATACAAATGTGTTTGTCCTGGTTCTGCTGTCATTGCTTTTCAACAAGAGCTGCAATCAATTCTTTCAAGGGAGAGCAAGACTTAAACACTTGGATTTTACTTTGCTCCAAACAATGGGTCCACAATTATGTTGTCAAAGACTGGGATACTACAGGTGAACTCATCTGGAATACAGCTATATACAGCTTTGACTGAAAACTTAAGAAGATCATGGTTCTAAACCTCTTTGTTCTTAATTAAAAGACCAAAAGCCATTTCACACAACTGGCAACTTTCATCATTTCTCTATGGAACTGTTTTATTTCATCTGCAGATGAAGCCCAGTCTCTCCTGGGGAATTGTCAGATGACTGACACGCTTGGTGATTTACTGTCTTTTTCTGTGACAGGACTACAACTGTCACAGCCATGCTACACTTGTTTGTGTCAACTTAGACTAAAATAGTTTGATTTAAAACACAATAAATCCAGATACATAAAGATAAATAAATCCAGCTACATAAAGAAAAATTCTGACCTCAAATAGTGTTTTACTAAATTTGTTCCCTTCTTCACAGTCAACTTCAAAAGCATGTGTTAAAGTGAAGGAGAGAAACAAAGAAACAGAGTGTTCTTTCCTCTTACCAATCATACTCATTTCCATCAGGTTGGCTTCATTATAATCCTTAAATCTGCCTTTAAAACCTGTGTTTTTGAACCAATCAAGTGTATTGGGATACATTCACCATAATTCCCATTCCAGAATATGCTCAAAAAGACAGAACTTTGTTTGCCAGGAATACAAACCATTTCCTAGTATATCATAATCACTTTCGGACACTCCCTGGCTCTTAGCAGTACTAGTGAATGATTCTGATTATTTAAATACATGGATACTCTTGGTGGTGATAAAATTTATACTGTGTATCCAAAAGTGACTTATACTGTATTTCTTAAGTAGTCAAGTTCTTCCACTGATAAACTGAAAATACAACAGCTTAAAGGAATAGTAAATACATATTTAGCAGTTTCCACTAGGCAAGAATCTGTCAAATTCTAGCTGTATCATTTGTTTATGGTGCCCCAGAGTTGAATTCAGATGTATTCTACCTTTCTTATTTGAGAACCAACTAGAGGAAAATCCACTTCCAAGTTCCTTCTGGTCACCAGAAGACTAGTACAGTTTTTATCTTCTTGTTAGTTATTATCTAAGAACCCTGTTTAATAAGGAAATGTGAGACCTTGTCACAGGTCCTCCTCTGCAGTATCCCTTAAGGCCCATAGGAAATTTACAGCAATCTCTAAGAAACTGTCTTTAATATCTCACGGGATAAAATTATGCCTATTCATGGTAATTCCTTTGAAAACTCAAAATCACCTGATTAGTGACCTAAATTTCATTACCAAAATCATTTAACCTTTTCCATGTAGCATATGTTATCCATGGTAGTAAGATTTCACTTATGCACAAATTATATTTTTATTTTTTGGCTCAAAGAGAAGTATATGAAAAGACAAGATAACATGAGTTAAAACCATGAGATAAAAGTTAATGCTCATCCTCGAACTCTCCCATCAAAAGGCTTTTGTCATATTCATATTCTTAAGAAGCAACAAAAACAATGTGCTACACACAATGCCTACATACAGGACAAAATGATGTCCTATAAAATGTGTTTTGAGACCATCATTATCTCTTTTATTGCTTTCTAACTGATATGAGAAGAAATAAACAAGATCCAAGTGAAAAGAAAAATTGAACAATGAGTTGATTAATGGTGACAACTGCTGGAGAATGCAGCAGGTTCTTCTAGCTCCTTTCTTGACTTAGAGGTCAGTATATCTAGCCTGTTATAGGTAGGAACTTTAGAAAATGATGGAACAAATAAAGGCCATTTCCTCGTTGCATGATAATTCATGTATTTTTGACATCAGATATTGCAATGTATCCTAGCTAGACTTTAACAGATGCTATGCTGTGGTCTCTTCAGTACTGACAGTACAGGTCTTTGTGATCACACATAGCTTCTAAGGATCCTTGTTTTCTATATGGAGAAATTCTTCCTTAATTCTCTGCTGCCTAAAAGAAGAAGCAACACAGAGAAGATAGGTTCTGGCTCTGCCCAACCCCTAGTTGCATGCCTACAGTTTAGCTACAGTGTTATTCATTTCTACAGTTTAGCTACAGTGTTATTCATTTCTACAGTTTAGATACAGTGTTATTCATTTCTACAGTTTAGCTACAGTGTTATTCATTTCTACAGTTTAGATACAGTGTTATTCATTTCTACAGTTCATTTCTACAGTTTAGCTACAGTGTTATTCATTTCTACAGTTTAGATACAGTGTTATTCATTTCTACAGTTTAGCTACAGTGTTATTCATTTCTACAGTTTAGATACAGTGTTATTCATTTCTCAACTCAGTAGACAATGCACAAACAAGTCGTCCTTGACTCAATTATAAATATTTCTCTGCTCTCAAAGTCATTCAGAGGACTCATCACGATCAGTGCTTTGCTTCTTTCATGACTGCAACAAGAGGAGAGTTCTAAACCACTCATCAGCCCCAACAGCACAATTCTTTCTCAATTTAAATCAACTTATATGGGCACACAAGGAAGAAGTACAGTTCTCCAATGTGTCTTCCAAAGAATAAACACAAATCTTTGGTGTACAGTATTGACAGCACCAATACATGGCTTAGTGAATGTCATTTTTCTCCATGGAAGTTGCAAGTACTAAAGAAAAAAGGCCCTAAAGGATTCTACTCTAATATTGTTTCTTCCATAAGCACAAAACAGGGGATTGCTAATAGCAAATGTCGTACATGAAACTTATAAAATCCTTTTATCAGTGAGTATAAAAAGTTGAAAACATTTGTGAACCAGTCCTGTAGCTTGAAGATGCACCTTGGTGGAGACTGTTTCAAAGAGTAATGGACAAGCAGAGTTTCACTGTGCAGCTTTGCAGGTAGCTCAGAGGGTGTCTAGCCCCCACAAAGAGGCTCCACATAGAAAAGGGAAGACAGCGACTGCCACATTTTAGGAGGCCGCCTTCAAATCAAACTGTATGTCTGGAGTTGCTGTGCAGAACAGGATCTGTGAGCTGGCTCTGTGCTGGGTGAGAAGTGTGAAGCCTGTGCCAGAGTGAGTGCACATCAAAATCCTGGCACATGCTCTCTTCGGAAACGGACAGAAGACCAACTGCAACATACGGCTCATTCTTCTCATGTCATAAATGTAAAGGCATTAATCACTGGGAGGCCGCCCAGAAATTAAAGTTCATCTATTGGTTATGGAGTGTCAAAAGGCAAATGTGGAGTATTTTAAACGTGCTTAGCTTTCCTGTGATATAAAATACAGGTTTCCAATGCTGGCTTTATCATCAAAACAGGCTCCTGCCCTGCCAAAGATAACACAGAGAACCCAGAACTCCACACAGGTTTCTCATATATGGCATAATTTCCTTCAAAGACGCCTGTTTTAAAATGTAGATTAACCCTTAGTGTTTGAATTTTTCAAGTGGAAACTTGAAACAATAAGGTCCCATCTGCCAAGAAGGAATGCCAAGCAGCAAAAAAGTTGCCCATAGTTTCCTACAAGGAGAAAGACAGTGGGAGTTGTCATTCAGTTTTGCTGAGGTCTCTGTGGTAGCAGCCATCATGCTGCATTCCCCAGAATTAAGTCTTGGGTCAGTCATGATAAGGAAGGCAATTACTGGACTCTCAACTATGAATTATAGTCATGTAATAAAGGCATTCACTGTGTTTCTCTTCCTTGAGAAAGCCCAAGCTCCTTGTTATCATGGCTGCCAAGGAGAAACAGTTGAACCAAAGGGAACAATCTGGAGAAGTGATTGCCATGCATTTCTCCAACAACCTTTATGGGTCTAAATATGAATAAAAACAATCCAACTAATTTGAATCCATACTCCTAAAGGAACTATGCATATTTTTGTACTATTTATTCTACCTAATAACTTGTGTTTAAGAACAGAGTGGGTAGCTTTCGATGGTTGAACTGCACGCCTCACCAAGGGCATCCATGTGTACTTACCTGCATACTGTCTTTACAAATCAATCTTCAGTAGCCTTATGTGAGGTACAGGCTCTCAACTTCATAATAATCACTGTTGCTAAATATTACAAAGTCTGATTTATTCATTGTGCTACCTCTTCTTAAAATACAGACATCTTAGTGTTTGTTGTGAAGACATTTTAAAGAGAAAACAAGACATATCCTCTAGAACTCAATCTAGCATGACGTTTCACTAACCCTTAATTATAATAACAGTATACAAATTGATTTGTGAAATTGACACTGAAAGGTAAATTTGAAGATTAGCACATCTAGAAAATATCTAAAGCCAGTACCCAATATAATAAATGGCATTCTTTTTGTGTGACTGATGATGATGATAGTGATGATGATACTTAAGTTATAGGTTTAGTTCAGTTAAAAATTATATTTTGATTACAAAATTGATTTGGAATGTTAATGTTTCAGGATTAAGTGTCTATAGGTCTGGGTTCAAATTTTAGTGTTAGCATTTACATTCATATGACTTCTTGGGAAAAATAACTCTAAGACAAAGATACACCTTTGAGGGTTGTGAGAATCGATGATCTTTTTTAAAGGAGAGGGGTGAGTTAAACATTACTCATCACTATGAGATGGAAAAGGAGCCCAGAGGACGGAGAATAACATAAATCTGAAGGTCTAAAACAAGAATTATTAGAAATCCAAGAGAAGAGAAAAATATGAAAAGTAATAAAATTTATCAAAATGCTGAATTCTAGTGTATCCTAGAAAGGATTATTGTCAACAGGCACATGGGAGTTAGAAATGAAGACTTTAAATGCTGGTACTTTCATAGTACCAAACCTGTGAATATTTATTGATGGAACTTCTGAAATAGCACTGAGTAGCACGGATTCTCACGAAACCTAAATATAGCTTAAGCACAGATATTTCAGTCTAATCATGGAGAAGCTTAAGCAAATGGTCAAATGCAGCAATTTTAAAGATTTGCAACCCAGATTGTATCATGCAAAATCAGGCTTCCCAAGAGAAACTGTAATGTAGAACAGTTTGAGAAACTTCAAATTAATCAATAATGGTTAATAACACATCAGTTTCTAGAAAATGCTTTCCCTCTTCACTGACTACCTGCTGAACAAAAATACTTTATACAATCCACAATGAAATGTAAATATTAAAAAGAATAAGTATCTGTCATTGATTATTTGTTTTACTTCTCTTTGATCAAGAGTTTATTGCTGCTCTTTATGTATCTTCCAAAAGTTCATTTAAATTTCTAGGTGACTGCTTATCACTAGATTAAATTTAAGTTTTGAGATAATAGCAACTAACACCACATAGTGTTCTTAACACACAGACCCCAGGGAATTGAAAATTTTGACATTACTTACTTTTCAAATGCAATGTGAAATAACTTATTATAATAAAAAGAGAAAGCAATTTACCATAAACTCAGAGATTAGTCACTCCATAAGCTATCTTTGCACATTAATTATTGTGGGAAATTACAGTCGAATAACTTCTTCAGGGCTTTTAAAAAATATTATCAGAAAACACTCTTGAACTTCGTGAAATCTCCAGACTTCCTCAACAAAATAAACCTCCAAACAAAGGGATTTTTTTCCTTTTCTTTATGCAGGTAAGGAGGCTAGTGCAGAAATAGATGTACTTTAGGATTTAAATTCTTGAATTAAAGTACATGTTTCAGTGGATTAAATTCATATCAAATAGTAATTTCATACAACTGTTTTGACAGAGATCTACTGAGCTCTTATGAGTATACGGAATACAGAGATAACAAATATTAGCAGTGTTAAGTAGTTGGTTAAGAGAAAAATCAACATTATAGCAAGGTAACAGTACACTCTACTTTTGGATGAATCAGTTCAACATTTGAGCATTGACAGTATAAATTTGCAAAACCTTGTCGTGTGAGCTATAAAAATTATACATAACATGAGTTCAGAAGAATGTAGATAGTTTCTAGCTGAGTATAGAAGGCTTCATGAAGAAGTTACTATTTCCATTTAGAAAATCTGAGGCAAGCATTAAGATACGCACATCTAGATGTGTTTAAGGAAGAAATATAAGCTAAGGTCAGTAGAATAAGGGAAATTTCTCCCACAAAGACAATAAAAGAGCTGAAGTTGGAAGCATTTAGTAAGATCCTTACTTCAATAGTGAGACATTCTGCTTAAAAGAGAGCAAGATGCTACTATATGCTACTCAACGTTTGGTAACGTTTCCACCAATTTCTGTCAGAGATGCATATTAGAGATTGAGTAACAGAGGCTTATATGTAATGTGCCCTATTGGATTACTAATAACAGTAAATAATTTTAAGTTTAAAAGGTAAAGTGGTGCAGGACATTTCTGTATTCTGTCAATTATGTTTTAAATAAATGTTGATTGGCCAGTAGCCAGGCAGGAAGTAGAGGTGGGGCAATGAGAACAGGAGTATTCTGGAAAAAAAGGAAGCTCTTCCCGCAGTCCTGTCCAGACATAGAAGAAGAAAGATATGACCTGCCCTGCTGAAAAAGGTACTGAGTCATGTGGCTCACATATACTAGAATAATGGGCTAATATAAGTTATAAGAGCTAATATGAAGCCTGAGCTAATGGGTCAATGAGTTTATAACTTATGTAGACCTCTGTGTGGTTTTCTTTGGGGCTTACCAGCTGTGGGAACTGGGCATGACAGGAACCCCAATAAGCAGGCCCTCATGTTACAGTAAAGGATTCACTAAGACATTATGCCTTGTGCTTTGATATCAGGGAGCATAAATCATCTGAAATAAAAGCAGACTTGAAGGGCACGACAAGGTCACCTTTAAGAAATTTATATTGGAAGCAACTTTCAAACATAAATTGAAAAATGTCCAATAAACATGTACATGCATTTACAACTTCTCCCAAACTCATATAACATGTAAACTTTGAAAGTCAGAAGTCCTAAAGTTTTACAAAGGCCACGAATAGCATAAAATCATATTTTAACAACCCTGGAATATCTGAAGAACTTCCTGAATATTAAAAACAATTTTATTTATGCTAATTAAAATGACTACAACTTATACACAGTTTTACATTAGTTAGGGTCAAGTTTTGCCATCAGTGACATGACCTAGAGTGATTTTACTATCAATGAATTCAGAGAAAATACTGGATATTTACCAAGCTATTGGATTTCCTACTTTTAAAAAATTTTTTATTGTTTTTTCTAATAATTTTTATTTCTTTATAAATAATACCATTCAAAATTTCCACTTCCTCTGCTTCTCCCACTTCCCTCCCTCTCCCCTACTCACCCTTCCCCTCCACTCTTAAGAGAGGGCAGGGTACCCTGCCCTGTGGGAAGTCTAAGGCCCTCCCCCCTACATCCAGGCTTAGGAAGGTATGCATCGAAATAGAATAGGTTCCCAAAAAGCCAATATATGCAGTAGAGACAAATCCCAGTGCCATTATTGTTGGCTTCTCAATCTGCCTCAATTGTGAGCCACATTCAGAGGGTCCAGCTTGATCCCATGCTCGTTCAGTCCCAGTCCAGCTGGATTTGGTGAGCTCCCATTAACTCAGGCACACTGTCTCAGTAGGACCTTGGAATTGGGGATCCCTAGGGTGGACTTGGAGCCCTAATCAAGTTCTGATTCCTAACCCACTCTCACTCCCCTTTCTAACCTGATTTCAATCCATGAGTCACACTGAGATCATGCATCAGCCCATGCCTCCTCTAACTGACCTCTGAGGGATAAATGTGAGATCAAACTCACTTCACGGTAGTCCAATGAGTTCTTTACTCCAAACAAAATAATGGAAAAATAGAATTGCCCATAATACCATTGTTCTAAAATAAACCTTATTAACATTTGGGTGCTTATTCCTAGTGTTTTCTTTTCTATGCATATATAGCTAACAATGTTGGTTTTTAATCAACTCATCATACCAATGAGACAGATATATCTTAGAGCAAACATCACAATGACTTAGCACACATAATTTTTCACTAAGGAGGGGACTTGTCTTATTCCTTGTTTTTTATCAGAAGGCATATCATAGCTGCTCAATAAATAAATAGCCATGAGGTAGAAAGGAATGAGTAAGATGACACATGCAAAAATTCTAATACCTGAGAGATATTTGTTATGGAACATACACACTTATGGGAACTCAAAGAGATGGCTCAGGTATGTTCAGCAGATGATTGCTATGGTCATTTGCAGTGGGGAGGGTGAAAAATCAACCATCAGGTTTATTTCCCTTACTCTGAGTTGAGGCTTGTCACTTTGTAAAGCTGCAGTTATCCAAGAATGTGCATAGGCACTACATATTCATTCTTCTTAAAGTCACTTTGTTCATAGTAGGTAATAGAGACACGTCAGAGGAAAGGTTGTTAAAACTTTTAAACTAGGAAGTAATTCCTTGACAGGGCATGACCAACCCCAATAAGTAGTACTATAAATTATTAGCCTTATTATGTATTTCTAGTATTATTTCTGGTACTATTATAAATTTCTAGTAGTATTATAAAAAATAATCACACCCAGCAATAATCCCCAGTTAATGACGATCTTTTGGAAAGTAAAATGTGGGAAAGCAAGCAAGTCAACACCCGCAAATCCCTTGGAAAACGATGTCCTTTTGCTAGCAGGAGGAGAGGAGCAGTTGCTTTCATACTTTCCAGAAATGCAAAAAAAAAAAAAAAGAAATGAATAGGAAAACACAAGTCTTTCAGGTCTGCTTGATTTGTTATTGTTCAGGAGATAAAAGGAAACTGCAATTATTTCATCTAGTTAAACGTGGGGAAATAGTCTGGGGCTATACTGAACAAACTAAATTTAGACAAACTGTCCAAATAAATGAAAACACAATGCTCTAAGTTAAAATGGTAAACTTCCAAACCAAATATTCAAACAATTCTCCTCCTCCTTTCAGTTGCTAAGACATCTAGATTCAGGGTAGGAAGGTGTCTTTCCCTCCTGTCACCTCTTCCTCTTTCACTCTCTGCCTTCACTCCGTCATCTTCTGTGATAGATATCATGATACAAGCCATATTTAGGCTTATTGGTACAATAGAAATATTTCAAATCTTAAGGAGAGTTTTCTTCTCGTGTCTGCCACTACTTAAATTACAGTACAAAATAGGATCAATTTGCTGTCTTCTCAATTAACCTCTAGGTCTAGCACATTGAAGGGAAATGAGTTTTTACACTTAGAAAAACAAAAACATGAGGAATTTAAAGACAAAATGTATACAAAACACTTTATTGCATTTTTTGTATAAGTAAGATTTAAAAAGACAAATCTATGGGGAGTAACCAACATAGAGCACAGATACAATTTATTGTCAAGTACATACCAAATGACAAATTGGCTAGTTCTATGTCAGCTTAACAAGCATACAAATTAAAGTCATGTGAACAACTATAATAAAAGAAATGTTACAAGAATGAGACTATTTCAGTGACCATATACTTCAGAAGTAGTTATGACTTTTCAGCTTGAGAATACCATTTTTCTCATTTTGTTGTTTTTGTAGATCATTTTTGTAATTAAAACCATATGAACTTTCCATTTTTCTGTACCATTGTACTTACTAAATATGGTCAAGAAAGATGACTTTTGCACAAGTTTTTCTAGTACAAAATAGCAGTGGATGAGAAGATTCCTTTTAAATACATATTAAATGACTAAGAATTCTGACTTTTTTTCAAATGTCTTCCACCAAACTTTGCTTCTGAAATTTCCCTTTGATCTTTTCCCTCTGAGTCAAGTATAAATGCAGTCTCTATCTCATATTACAAATGCTCAATGCTTCTACACATCTCTTCAGCTCCATCTAATGAAGACGTCATCAGTTTACTCATAGAGCCACACTCAAGCTTACTACCAGTTGCCCCAGTTTTTCTTGTAATTATTTGCGGTGCTATCTATTTCAGATCCTAAAATAGCTTTGGGCACATAGTATAGCAAAATCTGTAATCTTTAATAGTTTGGGTTCCCCTATATATCATTCCCACCTGCACCATTTTGTTTTCCATGGCTTGTCACTGTGTGTCTTCTATTACAGTAGGATGAGTTCCAGCCATGTGCCCCACCTTATCATGAGTCCCTCTACCTTCTTCCCAAATAACCCTCCCACCCACCATTTCCAATTCAAAAACAATTCCTCTCAAAACATTGTTTTTTAAAACAGAATAAACTTTTCCTTTTAATTTAATTTCCAAATTTATTTATAATTTGTATGTGGGATAAATACCTCATCTAGAAAGTTAATTAACTTCATTAGAAGAGCAATTACAGTATCATCTGACATCATACCAACACCCATCACAGGATGTGTCTAATATAACCAATGTCACAACTTGTGTCTGACCTGAAAACCAACAACACAGCATGTGTGTGATTTTATAACCAAATCGCAACATGTGTCTGACATCATAACCAATGTCATAGCATGTGTCTGACATAACCAACATTGCAGAAGTGGCTATATAATGGTCATATGAATGTTACTTTAAAAATTATGATCATATTTCACTGATTCTCTTCACTAATTTTCTATTTTTCTAAGTGCTTGAAGTTGATACCCTTTATTTGTTTCATATATTGCTTATGAATTCTGAATTTGTCTGCTCTCTGTAGTATTCATTTGACTGCTTTGTGCCCCCTCAGAGGCCAAGATAGTCTAGAACACATGCTTATCTTGCTGTGAATATTGGCACTAAATAAGAGAAACATTACAAAAGAATATAATGTAATAGTCAATTTCAATATGATCAGGGAGATAGCAGAGATTTCTGTATTTTTTAAGTTTCACATGCATACGTGTTGTCTGAATGCATGCCAGCGCACCACGTGCATACCTAGTGTCAAGCCATTGAGGGCCGGAAAATGGTGTCGGTGCCCGTGGAAATGAAGTTACAGAGAGTTGTGAACCACTATGCGGTGTTTGAATAGAACTCAGTTTCTCCAGAAGAGCAGCTAGTTCTCTTAAACTTGAGTTGACCTCTCAATCCCCCAAGCAAATAACAAATAAAAGGCTTTAGAAAAAAAATCCAGTTGAATCTGTCAGTTGTTTGGTCTCCATGTCTACCTAATGTATCTTTCTTTGCATAAACCATGAGATTTACAAATGATTTTCCAAAGTTGTGGTTAAGTTTTGGATATTCATTGTTATTTTGATTAGGTTTAGTACTTTTATTTTTATTTGAGTTTAATTTTAATTAAGTCTACAAATTTAAAAGATTTTAAAGAGCCAAATAATTCTACAAAATTTTATAAAAATGAGATTCCTATGCATATGCTCAGGTTACTTCTCTTCAGAAAAACATTTCTTACCTCTCTGTTAGTTATATTACCATTTGTCTTGTAACTTACTTTGATTTGTAGTATTTGTGTAATTTCAATTCTTTACAGCCTCTCTACTTTAAGCCCTCATCCTCAAAACTCAGCTATTCTTCCATGCCCCATACAATCATAGAGAGTTATGTTATACTCTTTGATGATTTCAATGAGACATCCCTTCCAATATATATGCTCATGTGTTTGAAAACTTGATTATTTGGGGGAAGTTGTGTAATCTTTCAGAGACAAAGCCTTGCTGGAGGAGTTGTGTCAGTAGTGGTGACTTTTGAGGTTTTATAATCTCAACCCAATTCTTGCTCTCTGCTTCTCTGTGTAGATGAAACATGATCAGCAAGTTTCCTGGTTCTGTCACCATGCCAACAGAAAAGGAAGCAGGACCTATTTGTTCCTTTTTATGTGGAAGCCCCACACTGTCTTCTAGACTGAGTCATGCTCTAGATTAACAACGGTTTTGCTCTCATGTAGTTTTCCTCAGCTTTGCCTATTTCTTGATTTAGTCACTCACAAGACTGTGTTTGTATGGTGTTCTTCCTCAGTTCCACATAGCTTGCTTCAGTTAATAAATCTCTTTAGAGGTTCAATGTGTTAAGTAGTCAATTGCATTTGCCTAAAGAGGATTTCTGGTACTCTAGCTCCTTCATTCTGAGCTGATTTCCCTACACAAATAGTGCACAGAACTTACCCTGAGGGCTTCACTTTTTTATGGCCAACCACCTACCCCCAAATCTCATCTTCATTATGACTTTATTTCTGTGTTGTTTTCAAAAATGCCACAATTTTTGCAGTCACTTTGAGAAAACTTGTCTCTTCAGTTTTTACTCTTCTTGCAATTGGGTACAAATTTCTCCTTGGAAGACACTCTTGTAAAGTTTCGTTAAAGCTCCCTTTAGTGAAAGGATCTACTTCTTAACTTTTAGCAAAGAAACTACTGCAACAAGGAAAATGAGTTCTTAAGCTTTTTACAAAGAAAATTATATTTTATCTTCTTGATTTTCTTTTATATTACTTGTGGAATTTCTAATTTTTAGGTATTGGGTCTATTAGACTAAAACTTTAAATGTTTTATCTTTTTTATTATGTTTTCAATCTTTTTGACATTTTGCTATATATTTTGGAAGATTTTCTCAAACTTACCTTCATAGTCTTAACGATTTTTCTCTCATATCATAAACTTCAACTTGTTTTACTATTTGTTCTTGTTTCCTAATAAATATGTTTCTTACTTCTTTTGTATTATTTTGTCACTTTTACTGGCCACTTTGTTATATATTATGTTCTCGAATTTCATATCAGAGGTTAATCTGATATTTTCAAGTTCTCAGCTAATACTTTTCATAATAAAGATAATTAATTACTTTTAATTTCTTAGCTTCTAAATGAATTTTAAAATAGGAAGTGTAAGGCTTTTGATAACTTAAATTCCTTCTATAGAAAAAGGAAAAGGTAAATAAAAAATTTCATAAATAGCTTTATAAACAAATGAATTTTATGTAGAGAAACTTAAAGCCTGTAAACTGATATTTAATAATTAAATAAAAATTATATTTTGTTGCGAATACTTGGTTAAACTTTTCACTCTGGCAGGCAAGTGAGAACTCTTTCTATAGTACTGTCGAACTCTCACATCATCCAGGAACAAAGATCAGAAGAATGATAGGAGGTTTTTACTAGCTCATGCAAAAGAGGCACGATCCAGTTAGTGTGTTGTGCTAATTGACTAGGTACATTCTACAGGAAACTAAGCTTGGCATTCAGATATATTAAAATGAAAAAAGAACTTCCAGAGAAATCTGTTGTCTAGCCTCAAAATAGTTTGCCAGAGAAAGAAAGTAGAAAAATTTGGCTCATAGAGTGTTTATTTTCAGACCAAATGAGATTTGTACTTTTCTCCAAATGTTGTGTTGAAATTTAGATTAAAGTTAAAAACGTGAATTCCCTATTAATGGCTGATGAATAGTTTACAGAATGGATTAATGGCTAGCATTTATATTCTTCAGGACATAACTGAATGGAGAGGTAGGTAGGTGATTAGGCATGAGGTAGGTAGCTGGACACGAAACTAATAGGTATATGGATCCAAGAATTTCTTCATAAAAGTCATTTACCACATTAAAATAATCAGTTTAAAATGACTTTAAGATAAAGTACTAGTTTAAATTAGAAGTAATTAGAGCCTATATCCAAGTAGGACAGAACAGAGCTAGGTGGAGAAAACTAAACTGAATGCTGGGAGGAAGAAGGCAGAGTCAGAGAGAAGCCAGGTAGCCCCACCAGAGACAGATGCCCCATTGGAATCTTGCCGGTAAGTCACAGCCACATGGTGATATGCAGATTACTAGAAATGGGTTAAATTTAGATGTAAGAGTTAGCCAATAAGAAGTTAGAGCTAATGGGCCAAGCAGTGATTTAATTAATACAGTTTCTGTATGGTTATTTTGGTTCTGGGCAGATGGGACTAACAAGCAGCCTCCTACAACATTTTATGTGTGTGTGTGTGTGTGTGTGTGTGTGTGTGTGTGTGTGTGTGTGTATGTGTGTGTGTGTGAAATATCTATAAATTAAAATTTAGGAAGACTTTACTGTTAAAACCATTCACAGGGCATTTTCATTGTGATAACTCTATGAGACAGTTTCAAAACCATTCTTACATATATCAAACCATGACAACATATACTTAAAAAACTGAAATTATGAAAAACAAAATATAATGTGAAGTAAGAATTATACAGAAGAAATAAGGTTAGAACATATGTTTTACCCACAAACACTCACATGTAACTGATCTAATAACATGATGAACTTTGTTCCTTAGGTGACTTCTCTGAGTCACAGCATAAGATATTTGAAAATATTAACATTCCTCTGGTCACTACTAACCAGCTACTTTGTATCAGAGAGTAAATCATAACACTTTAGAGCTGTCTTAACCACAGCTTATGTTGTGTATGTATTTTCACTCTTGAGCTTGCATTTATTTACAAAATGGTCAATAAAACTGAATTGAAATAGTTTAAAATTATTCACTATCTAACATTATAACAAACTGAGAAAACATTTCACTGAAAGTATTTGTGGTATTTTATAAAAAGGAACAAAACTAAGATATGATTAAATTGTTTGGAAAATTTGAATGGGATGTTAAGCAAATCTTAAATAATTGAATAAATATCTCACTAGCATGCTTCAATGTCTGAACATGGAAAAAATTTCAATACCGTGTCTTTCTGTCATTCAACGACATGATAACATGTTTCAAACAATTAGGTAGGTGACTAAAGTTCTTGGAAATAAAACTCAAGAAACAAAAATAGATTCACTAAAACATACAGGCAAACCTTTCTGTAGATAAATTTGCATTTTTCATGAGGCACCTCCATTGTGTTATCTCTAATGACAAAAGTAATTCTCCCAGTTTTTATGCAAAAATTCTAACAATTTTTAGTAGTATAGGTGTTCTTATCCATCATTTCTCCACCAGTAGATTTTAGTTTTCTGTTGTTGGTTATTATGAAATGAGGTTGGCAATGTGCCTGGTGCCTCTTATAAGAATATATTTCCCAGCAATATTTGAATAATTTAGCTTTTTATATGATATTTACAGGAACAACACTAAATATTCATTTAAAACATCATCTATTCGTATGTACAATTTCCAGTTCCTCTTTCCCTTGACCGTCAGTGGAAAAAAATCACTATATAACTTGAGGCACTAATAAATTTAGTAGGTTATTCTTTTTTCATTATCTGAGGTTAACTAACTTGTTTTTAACTCAACATTTGTTAGACTCTTCCATTCCAAGATTAATTTTTTGTTACTCTAGTGTAATGTTGCATATTCATTTGCAAAACAAAGACACATGGGCAAAAACTTCTGCAATATTGTCTGTCTAAGGACAGCTCTGAGGATTACAATATGTTCAGCTCTCAATTTTTTGTAACAACTTAGGGATACAATCTTTAGTTGAATTTCAAGATGGATCCTAATTTTTACATGGATCCTTCTGGCAAGAAAATTCTGGATACCTTAAGTAACTGCAATAAAAAATATAAGGCATGAGTTCTTGAAATCCCCCCTCTGTCTAGATGAAAATGAGCATAGGAAAACATACTGCGATAATCCAAAACATTCATTATGAAAATCATGTAAGATTTGAAACTCTCTTTGCAAGCTGCATTTGATTACAAACTTCTCTTGGGACTATGCCTAGGTATTCTTGGGCTTGAAACCAAACTACATTGCTTAGCCTACCAACCACTGAGCATAGTTTAACATCACTCAACTCCATAAGACCTACACTAAGCAAGAGTTCACATTTTATAAACAGTTCTGGGATTTTTGCAAAATACAATCATTAAACAGTAGCAATTTTGAAAATTCATATTACCCATATTTTCTGTAATATCGTTGCTCTTTTCAGCTGTCTGAAAGCAATATATTCATTCATTAGCATTTTCTCTTTAGTCAGTACAGAACTTCAGGTAGCTGATGGCAAAGATGCTTTTGCTAATAATATCCAAGGAAATATCATCACCTTATGCTACCCCCAGAAGTGGAATGTCTTGGGTTCAAAAAGGACTCTTGGTCTACAGAGAAGAATATTGTATTCATACACAGAGGGCAGCCAGGGAATATGGTTATCTTAATTTTGTAACTTGAATCCTCTGACTCCATTTTGCCAGTAATATTATATTTTTTTAAAAAAGTGTCTGGATCAAGGCATTTTCCCCATACAAAGCACCTTTGGCGTACACACATATGGAAGCACCCATTCACAAGGAAAGTTGTAGAGTCCTTTGTATGCATATTGCAAAAGAAAGATGAATCTTATATTACTAATTCTATTTTTGAAAATCATTACTCCCTTTCCGACATTTGTTTATTGTTCTTGAAGACAATGTCAAACTCCTTGGTTTTGTACTTAAGATTCACTTCAATTTAACTCCGAATGACTTTCCAATTTTATATCGGCCAATAATGACAGGCTTACAATTCTATGTCACTTTAAAATCTATGGTGTTTCTTTATCTCTATCTAAACAATACTCTGTATGCTTATTTTCTTTTTGAATTTTACCAAGTCTTTTAAGATATTTTCTAATCCTTCTGTTATGTCTTTTCCACTCATATCAACTTTAAAGGAAAATATATTGCTCTTCGCTGACCTCACCATTTCTCAAAGCTGTATAATTTTGTCTGTATACTGCTTAATTTAACAAATGTAACAAACACCTCTCAGTTCCTACAGTAAAAGAGTCATTCTTACACGGGTAAGAAAGGTACAGATTTTCAAGGTTGCAAGCCAAAGAAAGAAGTCAGTCCTAAACCACTACATTACATTAAAAGTTAGATTGTAGAAGGCATAAGGAATGTATGAAGAAATTGCTGTGGACTATCAGAGAAGGAAAACTGAAATTCAAATGAGCAATAGAGTTTTGGCAGAAAACTAAGCTATTTCTAGAGTACACTTACTTTTAGAGGAAGTTTTCTCATGAAGTGTACTATGGATCTACAATTTCATTCTAATTACATGTCATTAGTTCCGAAGATCTTTATGTGTATGGGAACTTTACAGTTACCTTACTTCTAGCTGCACATAACAGGGATTCCTGTATCAGCTGGCTACACACACACACTCTCTCTCTCTCTCTCTCTCTCTCTCTCTCTCTCTCTCTCTCTCTCTCTCTTACAAAATAAAGGAAATAGCTGGATGTTGGTGGCACATGCCTTTTATCCCAGCATTTGGGAGGCAGAGGCAGGCATTTCTTTGTGATTTAGAGGCCAGCTTGGTCTACATGAGTTAGTTCCAGGACAATCTCCAAGACTACAAAGAAACCCTGTCTTGAACTCCCCCCAAAAAACAAGAAATATATGCGATGTGGTACATCATGGTTGATCAAAAGTGCATGACTCAGTCAAGTGCATAATTCTTTTCTCTACGAGGATAAGATTTTCCATTCTGTCTTAGGAATCCCCTTCTTATAATCACAGGATTGCTGCCATATTGGAAGAATTTTTATCCAAATGGCACTATGTGTAGAAGGAAAAGAACATGTACTTGCTGTTCTACCTAAAAGAAAAATGTATCATGGGAACAGTGTTGATTAATTTGACTGACAACTTGACACCATATAGACCCACCAGGAATACAATCTTCCACACATGGTTTAAGGAATTATCTATTTAAGTTCACTGAGGCAAGAAGAACTACACCCTAACTGTGGTTGGCATCATTTTATGGTTTTGGGTCCTGGACTGTAAAAGAATTTTGAAATCTGGCTGAATATAATTCTCTCTCTCTCTCTCTCTCTCTCTCTCTCTCTCTCTCTCTCTCTCTCTCTCTCTCCTTCCTCATTTAGAATAAAATGTGACCAACTGTTTCTAGCTCCTATCACCATGACTTCCTTGCCACGATAGACCACAGCTTCCAACTGTGAGTTAAAATCAACCCTTTCTCCAAGTTGCTATTGACAGACTTGCTGTGGCAGCAAAGCTTTCACTCCTACCATAGCCAAATAGTGAAATAAAGTTGCAAGGATGGTATCAAAAATTACTTCTATTTGGATCTTCATGTTACACCTCAGTAGAGTGATGTCCTGAAACTTAATGAGACACATGGCATTCACAATCTCATAATTCTCTAATTGCCCATAATGCAGTGGGAAGTCATTTCTTATACCTAAAACTAAGGCAATCTGAACCTGAATGAGAAAAGATAATCAACCAACGTCAATACCAGGTAAATGCCTATGCAGGGGTTATCTATGAAGTTTTTAAAGCACTTATCTTCAAAATGCTTGACTGAACAATCACAAACTACTACTGTTTCTTTTAATTACTATTTTATGTGTGTTTGTAATAGTATCTATGTAGTATATGTGTGCACATGTGTGTGAAGGTGCACATGTGGAGGTCAGAGTGGAGGATTCTTTTCTATCGAATTCCATCATATTCCTTTGAAGCAGACACTTTCTCTGACCCCAGATCACTCTCTCTCTCTCTCTCTCTCTCTCTCTCTCTCTCTCTCTCTCTCTCTCTCTCTCTCTCTCTGTCTCTGTTTGTCTGTCTGTCTGTCTGTCTTTCTCTCTCTCCTAAGCTACCAGTCAAGAAACCTAAGCCCCTGTCTCTGATCCTGACAGGTCACATTTCTGCCCTATTACATGAGTGTCAGAAAGTACACCTTTGCACAAGTATCGCTTTTAGCCACCAAGACATGTCTCCTGTCCTGTTATCTATTTTTATTTTTTCATAATCTCCATATGTTGTCTGAGCTGACTGCAAACATACGATTCTCCTGCCTCAGCATCTTAGTTAGCTAGGATCACAAGCATATACCTCCACAGCTTGATCCAATACATTTTAAATAGATTTGATTTACTCATGTAACCTAAAATGACATTCTGGCTATCTAACAACCTCTATATCTCATTCATTATAACTCTGGGTCACAGCCCTCAGACCCAGACCACAATACTTTTTTCTAACTGCTTTAGTGTGTGACAGTTGCCTGGATTTTAATTTAGAAACATCTACCCCAGACTTGATACAGACAGTTTTTCAGTGACCAGATCACCTCCCAAGACAGAGCTCTCCTAACTGCCTAAGTGACATGGATTCCTTCATGCCTCACAATGTCAGTCTGTCTCTTATCTCCACAGTACTGCAACCTTAAAATTGTCCTGCTCATTTATCTGTGCGTTCTTTTACCTCTTTTCAACCTCTATAACATAAGCTCTCTGAACTCAGGAACCACACTTACACTGAAGAGAGTAGACACTGTGCAAGTATTACAAAATATGTAAATATTTACTACATTATTTTCACTGAAAACCTGTGTAAAGGAGGATGACAAAGGAGAAGCCCAAACTGTTGTACAAACAAAATATATGTATTTTTTTCTAACAGTAATTTTCAAATATATTATTTTTTTATAATTTATTTACAATTATATTTGTAAATAAAAAATACAATATTTTATTTACAAAATCATTTCTATAACTTATCTCTATAGAAATAAGAAGCATTTCTAATGTGATCATATCTAGAAAAATATATTTGATTTCAGCAATATTTTTGCTTTCACCGTTTGGGAGACTTTATGCATATAGTGCTATTGCGGGGCTTTTAACAAATACAATTCTGTTATGTCACAAAAGAATGAAGGAGAATCCTTGTAAACTTGCATGTTCTGCTCTTCCCATTTTCATGAATTTCCATTAGCATAGAGCATTAAATTCTAGAAAACCAAGATGAACCCAGAAAATGTATATATATACACATTTATATATATATATATACATATATATATTCATATTCTCTGATCTTCATTCTCTAAATCTACTAGAACAAAGAATGTTAAATTTGGTGAAAATTCTCTTGACCATGAATGATTCTTTATGTTCATGAATATTATCTAAATTAACTGTGTCTAAGTCTAAATTTTTCAGAGAACTGATCTTAGCATAGAACTATTTTTATAAGCATGAACATTACAGAGAGTGATGAGAGAGGAAAGAGAAATGTAAAGCAATAAAAATTGAAGATACAATAAGGTGTTGCTCAGAAACGGGTGTGCAACAAAACCAATTAACTAAACCTCAAAGGTCCTAAATCGTCACTATATATGTAGATGTTCTCTATGGCTTGAGAACAGAAAACTAACTCATTCCCCCATCATAAAGTCACTAATTACATTTTTCCCTCCTCTCCTTTTCTGGGCTAAGCCTTCCTAAATGTCAAGGCAGTTTCATGGAATCTGGTGTATCTCTCAACAAGGAAGACACAGGGCAGGAGAAGGAAGTCATTGTGAGAATATATGAAATAGTGTCAGGTCAGGGCTTCAGAAAATCTGTCAAATTCTCACCAGAACTGGCAACTTCAGTAGTACCTGAGATAAGATAGTAGAGCTATATGACAGTGAGAGATCTCAAGTGTACCTGAATTTTCACCCACAAGATGCTTCAGTACCAATTATATAAATTTAGGGGGGAAATTATTATTGGTGAAACTAAATTTGAAAGCAATAGAGTAGGGATCTGCACTTAGGGGAAGAGAATTTCTTCTCTTGACTCATTGTGTGAGGACTTCCTCAAGGATACCACTTATCTTAACAGAAGAAGAGGACACTACAGTCCAAATCTGGGGCCAGGGAGTGCCTTTTTCATTAAACAATGCTTTTCAAATTGTTAGGAATCAAGGGGGTTTTGTGCTTTAGTGAACAGAGACAACATGGAAAAGACAAACAGTAAAGCAGAGATGAGAAGAGAAGGAAGCAGTATCTCATTTCATGGACCTGGATTTTGAGTGACTATTGAGAAACTCTTCAAAATCTCTTCAAAGAACCCAATATTGAAGTGTTGGATCAGAGAAAACAATAAAGCTAACAATCATTAGGAGGCAGAAAACTCAAATCAGAAAATCCAACAAAATAATACAAGCAAATCTTTATAAAGAATAAATGGTAGAAGTTGATACAACTGTTTGGTTCAGTTTTGAAGTGTGTTTGAAGTTTGTGTATTGGGGATTTAATCTCAGTTGTCAGATATTAACAGAGCAGAAGGACTCTAAGTACAACATTTAGAGGTGCGGCCTTGGTGTAGGGAGTCAAAGCCATTGGAGCGTCCCCATGATTGAATTTTGTTGGCCTTATAAGAAGAAAAACCAGGATATATGAGTAACCTCCCTGTATTTTGTCAATGTGATTTTCTACATTACCTCAGATCTCTATCAGCAAAAAAGGGCAGGCACCATATACAACCTTTGAATCTTTGAATTTGTTTCTAAAAAATCCTCTTTTCATTAAAAGTGACCCAGACTGTGCTGCGTTGATATTGCAGCAGAAATATCCCCAACACTACTTCTGTGCCCAAGGCCCAGAGAATATTCTGGAAGAATCACATAAGTGAGAAAAGAACATCTCCTGTGAGACTGAGTCTCCTAGACAATACCAATGAACATACTAATGTGGAGGAGGAAATCTCACTGAGTCTCACCCTACACAAAGAATAAGCACAACGAATGACCCCTGGAGAAGAATTGTCTTCCTTCTCCCAGGAATGGGCCTCCAATTTGCTGATATGATACAGAGAACTGAACCCTGAACTCGTGTGTGTGTGTGTGTGTGTGTGTGTGTGTGTGTGTGTGTGTGTGTGTGTGTGAAATAATAATAAATGAAAAGGAAGCACCAATTTGAGAGAAAGGGAGCAGACATGGCATGTAATGAAGGTAGGAAAAGGAAGAAAGGATGTGATATATATGATTACATTTTAATGTAAAATAGATTTTCAAAACGATCAACATGCTTCACTAAAATCAAATATTATGAAATAATCACTTTAAATGTAAACTAAAGTTGAACAGCTCTGAGGACTCACAGAACCAACTGAAGCTTGCAAAATAGTATCATTGCTAAAGCTGTATGGTTGTTTTCTCTTTTTTTTCCATTAAATCTCAGAATCGCAAGAAAACTTGGTTACCATGGGTCCTGTAATGCTATTGACTATAGAGGTTAAATGACTTTTCAAAAGCTAAATAGAAGGTAGCAGACACATAAGACCAGATTAGAAATCTCACTGGCAATATGTATTCAATAACCTGGGTTGATTTTTTTTTTCCCAACAAGCAATTAAATCAATATCAGGATGAAAATGGAACTCTTGATGTTTTCATAAGTTATTTATCTGTAGTATTATTAACGTTTCAGACAAAAATCTATTTGTAAGGAAGGTCATATTATTTGATATCTGAGTACACATCTTGCCAGTTCTAACAAGAGATTCACTGAAGTGATGTGGAAGTACTAAGTGAAATTAAACCCAGGGAGTGCCGGCTGCTGCTCTTCTCCATCTTGCTCAAAGCCTCCCATAAACGCTCAGTCTATATCTATTCAGAGAACAGTGACCTGCCAGGCTGTGATCTAATGCAGGGCATTATCTGCATTGACCAGATCCCTGCAGAATCTTGGCAAGGTTTCCTTCACCTGTTAAACTAATTCATTGCAGTCAGACATATGCTTATGCTTTATTTATATCTATTGGAAAAAAGGATTATTAAAAAGAATGATTGTGAAGAGTACATTAAAAGGGCTGACAGGCGGTAGAACTTCAGAGTCAGGACTTTATTCTCCCCTATACCTCTGCCCCTTCAGCACCCTGACCAGCCCTGGAAGACAGACTTCTTGCTTAGCCATTGCGCTTGGTGGGCAGAAGCAGAGGTTTGACTGCCGAGAAAAAAAGCTTGTGTTCCTGCTAAACGTGGCAAACAATCATTTGTTTTGTTTCAAACATTGGAAGTGTTTCTTTTCTTACACAGTTGCTATTCTAAAACCACCCCTGCTACAAGGATCCTCAAGGAAACCTGAGGCTATTGACCTGATTTGCATTGACTCCTGGTGACCTCCCTGCAGGCAGAGAGCCCTATAGATACCCTCCAGGAAATACAGGTAGTGTTTAAAACACAGGGTCTGCCTGTGTGATATTTTTAAATTGTCAGAATTATAAGAAAGAGAAACAAAAATTATGACTCAATAACTCGTTTTCTTCCAAAGTGCCTCAAGATTCCCCAGAAATATTTGGCCACACTCCCACTGCATTTGTATTATTTAGATTTATTTTCCTCAGAATATAGTCATTTCTTCCCAACCCACATGTCCAAGGCATTCTCATTATCCTCGGATCAGTCACATGACAGATGGTAATTTCTGTTTCTGTGTGAAAGAATGTCAATTGTCATACTGTAAAGAGATTTTACACTGTGGTTGAGACATGCTGAAGAGAATACTGTCAGTCTCTTTAAACATGGCGAAAAGTTTCGCCCTACTCTTTCATCAATAGATCCAGTACTCTCAGCTAAGTCTTCCTTACTGTAAAAGCATGTGACTGCACCTAAGGTGCTTAGAAAGCATCTGAACTAGGCCGACTGCATGTGCACAACTCAACAGATGAAAACTGTGTTGAGGAGGAATTGCTCAGTAGCTACAGTCGTCACTGTGTTTATATTTGATTGGATAGTAGCTTATATTTCTTATATTAGAAGCAAATTTGTGTCATGTGTTTTAAATAAGACCTGTTTGGCCAAATCTATCAGAAACTCCTTTTAAATGCCTTGTCTTCACCAGAAATCCAGTCTCTAACATGACCTTTATTAACTGCAGTTAGAAAACAAGATTCAAATTGCAGTCTTATTTACAGATAGTATGATCACAGTGGACTACATGTACTGAAGGGAGTGACTGAGGTAAATCTTGTAGTAGACCTGATTTCCAGTAGCATGGGACACAGAACCACATGACTTTTCATTCATTTAGATATCATTTTTATTCCTAGATTCAGCATTTGTCCAGCCTATACAGCACCATCTCTTGATTTAAATTAAACAATTTAGCTTTATGAGAATTTCTTGAGCACCTACTGTGCTCTAATTTTTAAGAATAGGATCACACAAATGTGCAAATAATTTTAATATAAATCAGGTATCAGTAAAGCTTCCATGAATAGAATGAGGTTTTCATATATAAAATGTCCTTAAAAGTGATCAAGGCTTGTTCAGGAGGAAGTATTCAATGTGGAAGATCATTTAAGACAGTGATAACAGTGTGAAGTTGTGAAAGTTCGTGGCAAATATGGAAAATTCACATTCTTTCTCATAAAACCTCAGCAAGGTAACAGGGATAAGAAACCTGTAAAGTTGGCTAAGCAACTGTCAAGGGTGTTTATTTATACCTATAAGGACAGAGGAGCAATCAAAGGCAATGCTTATGTGGTCATGATTATTTATTTAAAACAAAGGTGTTACAATGCCTAACCCACCTCTGCTTTAAATACAACCTTGCAGGTATTGAAAAACATTACATTAGAGGACAAAGACAGTGAGTTTGGAAAATCAGTGAAAAGATGTTGCTAAGATACTCCAGAATGTATATGAAACTAGTAAACACAAAGACTAAATTCAAATGCAAAATAGTGACATTTAATACTTTAGCAAGTGACAGAAGTGGATGAGATGGAGAGGAAAGGGTGATAAACTCAAAGCAGTTTTCCAGCATGGACAACTGTAACCAACAGCAGCATCAACTGTAGACCTAACACAGGGCTATCATTTGAAGAAGTCAAAATATTGGAATCAGAGAGATACAAGACAGAAGGCTGTGACTGTTGTGACTGGAGAATAGTGTTGTTTGTCTGAAGATTTGGGGACTAGAGACGTAGATCTGCAGTTACAGAGCAAACTGGCGATGAAGGCACTGGACAGCTGGCATTGGGCAATAATGGGTGAGGCCCTCGAAGGGAGAGGTGGAATGTCAGACACACAAGGGCCACCAAGGGAAAAGCTGCTTCCCCATCAGCAGCAGCCAGGCCAGCATCCTCTGGCAAGTGCTGGCCTGTTCCTGTCTCCTCAGGCCACTGCTGCCTCCCCATCCATTTCTTAGACAAAGCCCGGCAGACTCCATGACACATGGTCTTTCATAAAAGCCACCAGCCCTTACTGAAGTTCACATCAATAAACCAAGACTAATAATAGAATGTAGAACTTTCTTTGAAATTGAGTTCAATTTTTTCCTTGAAATTTATACTTTCATGTGCTCTGTTTTTAAACAAGTGTGTAACTGTGTTTTACTGTTGTAACTTTTATTGCAGAATTAGCCACCTTTTGCTATTTAAAAATCAACAAAATTTCCAGAATTTTTATATAGAAAGTGCAATCTTCAGGTTAACATTACATATTCTTTCGTTAGTGTGTATGGTTAATCCTCAAAACTCAGGCAAAATCTATTTGTATACTTTCTTCCCTGACATCATTGTCCTTTGGGATTAGTATATCATTTGGTTTAGCGTACTACAAATGAAGTTCATTTATTTGTGTTCAAGAACATTCCTTGTTGACTTTGGAATCATTTAGGATAAAGCTAAAAATCCACTCTGCTAGATAATGAGTTGGGGGGATCAGTATAAAACCTTAAGTAATGTTTATTAAGATTTATTTATTAATTCAGTAGTGCTGATTAATCTTCATTGTCAACATGATGGGTTTAAGAATCACCACGGCCTCAGCTAGGCAGTGATGGCACACACTTCTAATCCGAGCACTTGGGAGGCAGAGACAGGTGGATCTCTGTGAGTTCGAGGTCAGCCTGACCTACAGAGCGAGTTCCAGGACAGGCTCCAAAGTTACACAGAAGAACCCTGTCTCAAAAAACCAAACAAACAAACAAACAAAAAAAAAAAAACATGGCTTCACACCTGAAAGATTAAATTGTGTTGAAAAAAAACCACTAATAATTGGGGGATCACCATCCGCAGTCTTTGGGTATCAGACTAAATAATAAGATAAAAGTAAACTGAGCAGTATTTCTTTCTTTCATTCATAATAATGATGCAATGTGACAGCGTATTCTTATTCTAGGCCACCACACTATCACTGCCAGAGTGGACTGGCTCCTTGAACTGTAAGAAAATGAAACTTTTTGCTCTTTAAGTGGCTTTTGTTAGGTGTTTGATCACAGCAATGAGCAAAAAACAGTAAAATTTCAGGTTAAGATGCTGACCTACCTCAGGTAATGACTAACCTCATGTTATGCTGACCTCCCAGAGCTTTGTCATAACACAGTACTTCAAATGCTGCCTTACCTTTGCAGAAGACGAGAAGGAATAAAAAAGTAAGTGATGCCTGAGTAGATATTTCAAAAAAAAAAACTAAACTAAAGCCTATGATGTCTGTGTTTTGTGGTGTGTTAGAGACAGACAGAAACAAATTTTCACATCCCCAGCCTATGGGTTAGCACAAGTAAAGTCACCAAGGTTTGTTGCCAAAACAATAAGCCATGAATTCCAAGAGAACTGGTTCATAAAATGTATTTTCTGAGTGCTGATAGGCACAGGACATAAAGCTTCTTACACATATTTGCTGACATAACTTTTCAGTTAAACAGTTTGTTTTGACTAAACAAATAGCCTCTGAATACCTAATTTATAGTCTAGAAACAAAATTTCTAAAATGTCAGAAACAGCTCTCCTTTCTGCCAAAGATAAAGGGAATAAGATAAAGAATGGGATGCAGTGAACAGCAATGATGAGCTACACAAACTCACATTTCCCTGTAGAGAAGTGAGATCAGTTGCTAGAGATGCTCTGAGAATAAAAACAGAGAAGGAAATTCCTGGAAGTCTGTGTTTTCTTTCATCAGTCCCCAATTTCCTCAACCCCAAACAACAACTACAATGACTGTTTGATGTCAAAATATGGAAGCCTGTCACCTTTGTTGATAGAAACTAAAGCCATGTACAATTTACTTCCTGGAGGTTCTCTGTAGGATCAGACTAATATTGTCTAATTAACTTCATATTATCTTGCTCCCATTCCAACCAGTGTGTGAATGCATGCATGCGCATGCACACACACACACACACACACACACACATACAGAAGCACAGACACATGGATACATAAGACACACAGAAATACACAAACATGCACACAAAAATGCACATACAGATACACATACACACTGTTTCTTAGTGAAATTTCTTGGGAACTGTCCCTTTGTATGTTCATGCACACTAATTCTTGTCTCAGGAGCAGTTCTAGGACCAGGCTGAGATGACATTAGGGAATACCAAAGAATCCATCAAATGCTCACATAAATTCTTTGTTTCTTTCCACCTATCTGTATTGCTTTAAAGATTGGCATTTTCTAGATTGGTAAATTCCAAACAAAAGTTGAAAGAGTCTAGAATATGTGGGTGTAGTAAGAGGGGCGATCTGTAGTGAGAGGAGCGGTGGCCCCGTCCCGCCACCTGGCTCCCGGTGCCTGGCTAGCTTAACCCCCGAAATAATTACACAGAAACTGTATTCATTTAAAACACTGCCTTGCCCATTAGTTCTAACCTCTTCTTGGCTAACTCTTACATATTCGTTTAACCCATCTGTATGTCATCGCGAGGTCATGGCTTACCAGGAAAGATTCCTAACCAGCGTCTGTCTCAGGCAGGAGAAACATGGCATCTGCTGCACTGCCTTCTCTCTCCCAGCATTCCATTCTGTCTACCAGCCTACCTGATTTTTGCCCTATCAAAAGGACAAGGCAGTTTTTTTGTTCACCAATGAAAGCAACACAAATACAGAAGACACTCCTACACCATTTACCCTTTTTCTGTTTAAACAAAAAAGAAAGGCTTTCACTTTAACATAGTAAAATTACATATAACAAAACAGTTATCAAGCAAGAATTACAGTTACAATATTTATATCTATTTTATCTTTTATCATAACAAAGGAAAACTATAACTATAACTATCTATCTATTCTTCAACTCCATCAAAGACTCCAGAAGGATATATTACCTAAGTAAATGAGAAATAAGCAACTTCCAAAACTCTAGAAATGACAGAGACATCTCGCTGCCTGGACAGTCACCCAAAGTTCTTTTGTACCATTGGGGCATCCATCTTCAGCATACAGGCCCATAGTATCCAGCAGACTTTTCCATGAAGCAGGAAATTTCAAAGACAGTTCAGTCACTTTCTTCTGTATCCTGAAGAATGTCTTGCAGACTCTTTCATGAATCAGGAACCCCGAAGGATCATTTCACCTTTAGGCAAGTTTAGCAGTCCTCTCTCTGCAGGTTCTTTGTGTCCAGTTTATGCAACTGTCCAGGCAAGAGCAGTTTCTTTCCCAAATGGCTAACCAACACCATAAGGAGCCTCTTCAATGCCCATCTTCCTCTTGAAGTAGATTGGTGCTGCCAGGAGCAGACGTGTCTCATTGTCATGAAAAGCCCTAAGTTATTAAAGCATTAAATGCCATATTCTGTAGTCTTTGAAAGATATTAAGAATACCTATGTAACTAAAATATATCTCTATATATCTAGAAAATCTAACTAACATGACTACAAGCTTGACTATTATCCATAATTATCCACTAACAACCTATATTTCCTAATTATACATTACATTGTTAAATGAACTACACAATCACAATACCTTAATCAAGATCAGAAATGCATATACATATAACAAAATTGACCTTAAACCTGTATCAATAAATCAAGATTTATACCAATGCAAATTATTCATATCTATATCATGTGGGTTCAAGACAAGAGTAACAATAAGACTCATATGACCTAAATAAACTAACTTGTAATTGGTTGAAGGTAATTTTGTCTAGTCTATCTTAGCAAAGTTACTAAATTTTGCAAAGATGAATATTCTTATGAATCTCTCTTTTCTTCAGAACTACAAATTGAAATACAAAGGAATAAAGAAAATGGTGCATAGCCCAATTTGGGAGTGATAATAAAAGATATAAAAAGAATTTGGGAACTGCTTGCTATGAATTCTGATGACATGAATTCAATAATCAGGACTCATTTGGTGGGATGATAGAACTACCTCCCACATATTGTTCTGATCACACAGGCTTTGTCAACTCAAAGGCTACACATATACTCAGATACACTATGTATACTTAGTAAAAAAAAAAAAGGGGGGTATCCCATAACTTCTTTTCCTGTATCTGTTGAATATATTATGCACCCCTTGGAAACCAGAATGACATATCACTTTGTAGGCCCTGGAGAGTAAGTTTTGAAGATCTAAGTTTTAAGAAGACAGTACTCACCAATGGTCAGTGCAAACTATTAGGTATTGTGAAGCAGAATCTTGTCCAGCAAAATGATAGAATTGAGAATTCATAAGCCACACCCAAGGAAAATTACCTGAGGGAGGGGGGAAGGCCACCATTCAAAATGGATGGAGCCATCCCAGGAATGTGGGTCTGGATGGAATAAAAGGCAAGAGAGCAGAAAGTCACTTTCTGAGGCAACCTGGCTTCACTTCCTGCCCATAGTATGTAAGCTTTTCCACCTGCCCACCAGGCTGTGAACCCTGAGAGTCCTGACAAGGTTAGGAAAGCAGCCCTCCCCTGAAATTCTCCTGCCAGCAAGTCTTGTAACATGGTCACAAGTACAAATAAGTGCTGTGTAGAGATTGCCATAATTGCTTCGTTTATGGAAGATTAACCTCAGTAAGCAAAATACACTTTAGGAAATAAAAATGCAAAAAAAATGAGTTTAAAAAGACAAGGTGTGAAAGCATTTGTCTGGGATCCGCCCTGAAATTTTCTCATCGGGGAGAAGCTCATCAGAGTACTGAGATGTTATGCTATAGGTTTAAAATTGTAGCTGTGACAGAGCTTTTAATAAACGTAGTCTGTGCACATGCATGTTTGTGTGTGTGTCTGGTGTCTATGCACATACATGTTTGTGCATGTATGCCTAGTATCTGTGCAATGCATGTTTGTGTGCACGTGTGTCTAGTGTCTGTGCACAAGCATGTTTGTGTGCATGTCTAGTGACTGTGTACATGCATATTTGTGTGTGTGTCTATTGACTGTGCACATGCATGTTTGTGCGTGTGTGTCTAGTGTCTGTGCACATGCATGTTTGTGTGTATGTGTGTCTAGAATGAGCAGGGTCTTTCAACTGCAGGGTTAATCTCCAGTTGGAGGAGTAAGCAAAACAGAAAAGTGTTTCCTTAATAGTTTTTATGAGTGCTATATGAACAGAAAGATATTCTGAGGTAATCTGCTTCATGGTTTAAATGAAAGAAAATAAATATACTAATGGTATAAATAAAGGAGTAAGACAGACCAGCTAATGTTTTAAAATAAGAAATAAACTTTTATGAAAACTTTGATAAGTTAAAATATATTTTACCACACGTGATACCACTTTCATATAAAATATTTACACTAAAATATACCCCAGAATATATGAGGCACACATTTTTGCTAAGCATAATATACACATTGAAAAATAAAATTCATATTATAGTTTTGTGTTCTACGATATGGTTATGGGGGCATCAGATGATGGCAATCAAATGTCACTTACTGGTATGGGCCAGCAGAACTTCCAGAACATGCTTAGTGGGCATATAAATGGAGAGCGGTCAGAATGATCCCCTACGGGGAAAATCGCCTTTCTTGAATTACATTCTCTATTCTAGCAGAGTAGTCAATGTCTGATGACACAGAAGATAGCTTACATAGTCTAATCAAGGAAGCAAGGTATGTGTAGTGGGAGGAGACTATGGCAGGGAGTTAGAAGTCATGAATTGACAGTCTAGAAGGGCCTGTAAACATTTAACCTTGACACCAACCTGAAAATTTAATCACTATTGACTGGGAGGACTACCATGCAAATGCTACTCTCTTTGCATTGAATCATTATGGTGACTACTTGATATTTGCTCACTGAATAAGCTAATGATGAAATAAATCTACTTTGAGCTCTGATTCAGGAATTGCACTGCCGATACTTAATGGTCTGCTGTATCTGAATATTCTTCTTTGAAATAGTTTAGTGAGCATCTTGAGATGAATTTTCTCTTCTAGTTTTCTAAACTAGTAGGTATTAGATCCTGAGTAAACTACCCAGGACACATTGTGTAATGGTAACTTGAGTGGGATGTGCTAATGGAGTCCTGAGTGATTATTCTGTATTTCCTTACTCTTTCTCAATTTTCTGTTACACTGCAAAGCATTTACACTCCTGATTCAGATCTTCCAGTTCTACGCTGTGAAGAAAAAAAAAAGTGTGTAAGCTAACAAGATTTTTCAAAACACAGTGCAAATTCTTGTACCTGTACAAATTATAACATTTAGTCTGCATCTCATGACTCTTACATCAAAAGTGATGAGTAAGTTCTCAGAAGTTTTCAATGCACATGTTTAAGAGGAAGCAGTCCACCATTATTCAGGTTTTCAAACATGCGCACTTGTCCAGATATGGCTCTTAACTGACCCATAAAGTATTCGTTTTGCTGATATAAATATTTTAATATATTAGTTTTATTTATGGCTCAGAAAAAGTTTCATCTGACTTGTAAAGGTTTGTGCTGCTTCAATAAGATTGCCTGCATTGACATAGAACTTCAAAAATGTTTATGTCTATGTCTCAAATCCAGGGCCTGTTTCTCCTTTTCTTTCCCAGCATACTGTTTGAAACATAGAATGTACCTACAGGGAAGAGAGAAGCATATGGGCAATTACTCAGAACTGTCTTTATGAATACATCAGTGAATTATACAGCTGCAGGCTCATGAGTAGCCATTTGAATATCAGGTGCATGGCCTGACAACCAAAAGGACTGTCTCCATATACACAGTATTACAGCACAACATGGTGATTCTGTCTCCATATACACAGGATTACAGCACAACACAGTGATTCTGTCTCCATATACACAGGATTACAGTACAACACAGTGATTCTGTTCCCATATACACAGGATTACAGTACAACACAGTGATTCTGTTCCCATATACACAGGATTACAGTACAACAATTTTTTAAGGCTTCCCTCATAGAGAAAACTCTTCTTTTGGGCTTCTGCATTTTTTCAAGCTGTACGTATGTTATACCAAATACTTCAATACATTTACAACTTTGTATTCAGTCTTAAATGTATGACAATGTGGCATATACTGGAAAAAACAAAGGCACATTATTTCTTTCAAAATGAAATTGGAAAGAAAACCTATTGGAACAAAGACTTGTTAATGGATTAGGTCAGGTAATACATGACTGCTTCAGAAACAAGGTTTCCATGGTAGTATATGCCGTGATAGTTTCCTGAGATACAGTGAATAAAAACAGCAAGATCATTCTAATCATTTTCTGATATAGCAATTCAAGGTAGCACAACCACTTATAGATAATATTTCTAAAATATTTATAAAAATGAAAAGATTTATACATAAGAGCCTAGCAATTCTCTATGGCCTAAGAATTCCACTGCTAGTCTATTGCACAATGGCAGTGTGCATAAATATGCTCACCAAGTATATGCACTAGAATGTCCATAGGCTGATATGAGTGCCTATCAGGAAGAAATATATTTAAATATGGTCAATTTTAGCTGTTTCTACAATGTAACACAGCTACAGTGTGACCATGATGTTGGAGTATTTTATCCTCCTCTAGAGGTGCTGTCCTAGGAACTTGGGGAATGTGACGAAGTGCAGTCTTCTACAGGGGAAGAGTGGCCCCTGAGGTGATGGCTGATGGTTATCGCCTACACCTGGCTCTTGCTTGGTATCTGTGTTTTAATCTGTAGAGATGGGAATGCTCTCTTGTCACTGTGGTGTCTTTTCCTGATGGGCTGTGAACCAAAACAAATACTTCCTTTAACCTGATTTTCCCGGACACCAAGGCGAATGACTTTGCACCTCCTTGTGCACACAACAGCACTGCTTGTACAGCACCTCGTATGAGACAAAGACTGAGAAAAACAAACTTATTTCTAAATATAAAAGGAATAGCCATACAAATTTTCAAAGTAGACTGGAATCCTATGAGGATATTGTCATATTAAAATCATATCAATGAAACCTGAACTGAGAATGTATCACACATACCAGATCAAAGAAGAGTACAACATTCCCACCTCAACTAAATAAAGAGGAGGAAATCTAAAATTACAGTGATACTGGGCTCCACTTATGTGTTTTCTGATCACTCAGTGTGTTCAAGAAGAGAGCATCAGGCAGAACACTCCTGTCTGCCCTAAGAACTTTAGCTCGGCTTGGTCTGTATTGCTGACAAAGTCTACTCAAATTGTTGTCTCTTCACCTATCTGTCTGCCTGGACCTGGATCTATATACGTTGCCTCCAAGGTCTTGGAGTTCTGTACATTATCTGTGTCTCCTTCATGGTTCTACATCTTACTTACACACTTTCACTGAATACCATCACTCCATTGCCTGGTCATTCCAGCAGCTTCCCTGCGAAACACCTTTATATGTGTTTCAGCTCTCTTCCTCTGCCTAAAGTACAGCTTCCTGGAATTCTTTAACTCTCCTATGGAGTCTTTAACTTTCCTGTAGCCATTCTGCAATCTACATATATACATAAACGAATGGATAGACAGACAAATACAGATAGAAGACAAGTAGATGTTATATGTAATTATTATATGATGAGTAATGTGTGATCAGTTAATATTAGCAATATGATAATAAAAGACCTGCATTTGCAAGTGGCCAGCTATCAAGGGAAATTGGGATGATATTACACCTAACTTCGAAAGAAATAAACACAGCTTTTGAATTTATCCTTAGTTAATAATATGTGGAAAGACCAATGTGTCTGTCTGTTTTAATAAATTAATAAATGCTCAAGAAAAAGAGATCTGCCTGACCTAGGAATGAAAACTATAAACATGAGCTGAATAAACAACTTTCCCAGGCTATGGAAAATTCCCTCATGTGCCTAGTATTTCATGAACGACTTACTAATATTTATTATGAAAAACACATAATTCTTCAAAGTATTAATGTCATGATTTGAAGGTAAAGTGTCTATCACAGGCCCATGTGTTTGAACACTAGGTCTGTAGCTGGTGGTCCTGTTTTGAAAAATTAGGAAACGTTTTGGAAGTTGAATCTTCCTGGATGGAGTGAGTCATGTGACTGGGAGGGCCTTAAGAGTTTATTGCCGAGAACAGCTGACTTCCTGTTCTCTCTCTGATGCCTGTTGATGCACTGCGACAAGTTTCCTGATGCCATGGCAACCTGCCAGGATGGACCATGTCCCCTTTTTCTGTTAGGGAAAATAAGCTCTTCTTTAATTTGCTCTTGTGAAGTGTTGTAACAGAAATAAAAGTGACTTATGATTAATAATTAGAAAACATTTATTTATTCTTATTCATTGAACTATAATATTTGTGCATATTTGAGCCACAATGCAATGTTTTAATTAACATATATACTTAATAATGGTCAACACAAGGTAGTAAGCACATATGAGCTTAAAATGTTACCATTTTTATGGTAGATTAAAAAAATTCTTCTTTTTTTAAAGGGAAATGTGTTATTGGTGATTATTTTAAATTCCTCTTGTTCTAAAGAACACTAGAATTTAGTACTTCCACCAAACAATTACACTGTACCCTCCTTACTGACTCCTAAATACTTCATTCTTTAATAATCATTACTCTGCATTATCTCATACTGAATCATTTTTTAAGATTTCCCCTATAAAAGAGATCATGTTGTACTCCTCCTTCTATGTTTGATGTACATGACAGTGTTTTCTGTACTCATCCACAAGGTCATAAATTAGAAGATTGCATTTGCTTTATGTCTGAATAATACTATGCATAATCTACGACATTTACTTTATGCAGTTTTCATGAATATTAAGCTTGATCACGTGTGGCTGATGTGAACAGTGCTTCACCAAGCATGGAACTGTAAATATCTTGTCAGTATGTTGATGTCATTACCTTTCTCTACATACCCAGCGACTGCTGGACCACAAAATAGTTCTACATTTCTTTTCTTTTTTTTTCCTTGGTTTTGGACAAATCTATACTGTTATCCATACTGTCTGCATTAATTTATATTTCCACTGAGAGAGCTAAATATCATTCATTCTCCATAATTTCTAGCTCCTGTTATTTTCTATGATTTCTTAAAAATTATTTTTTATTTGTTGTGATTGTAATATAATTACATCATTTCATCCTTCCCTTTTCTTATTTCAAATTTGCCCTAGCAATCTTTCTAGTACTTGGCCTTTTTGTCTATTAATCACTGTTGCAGTATATTCGTAAATATGCAAATTGGGTTTTTTTGTGGATTTAGACAATAGATACTCTCACTGGGGTTAAGTGTGTGACAGATAACATTGACTGATGAACTTGACAGAATCGAGAATCAACTAGACAACCGGCTTCTGGGTTGCTTACAAAGGGCTATCTTCAGTATATTAATTGAGGGGTGGAGACCCACCATCCCTTGGGCTGAAGGTCTGGACTATGTAAGAAGGGAAAGAATTGTTAACATGAGAATTTATTCCCCTCTGCTTCCTGTCACAGATGCAGCGAGACCAGCTTGCTCAGGCTTCTACTCGTGACGTTCCCATGTTGGAAGCACTTTCTGTCGTGGTTACAGTATAACCGGCTTCCTCAAGCTTTCTATTCATGACTCTACCACCATGTTGGAAAGCAGCCTCCAACTGGAGACCAAATTAAACCTTGGCTGCTTTAATTTGCTTTGCCCAAAATATTTTCTCAAACAATGAGACAAATAACTAAGCCACAAAATTCAGTGCATTGTCCATATGCTTTTTCCAAATAATGATATTAAAATGTTTTCTTCTATCTGTGGGACATTTGCATATCATCTGAATTCCCAAAGCTCGGGAAACATCACAGAAGAGTAAATTAAAAGAGGAGGACAGGATGGAATGCTGTGAAATCTGGACATGGCACAGTTGTTACATACTGGAATGCAGCATGGAGACAACCTCCACATGACCTTCACAAGAAAAAGAGAATTAAAATTCCCAGCATGGGGAAGATAAGGATGCCCAATGCCCACCCCAGCTGAAGATTTAATGGTGGTTAGTGGCTGCTGAGGAAGAGAATATTACTAATTTTGGATGGAGTCATCTACGTGTAGGTTGCTCTTGCCCCATTGGATGTCAAATGAATGCCCATATGGAAAGCACTACCTAGACTTAGGTACTTTTTTCATGTTTTCTTGGCCCACTCTTTCTAGGCATGCCAAACAAAACACATGCTCTTTCCTTTGTGCTTTATTCTGCTGTTTCATTTTAGCATTTATCTTATTGGTTTTGTGTTTGCTTTTATTTTTGTTTTTGTTTTTTCTCCTTTTTGTTTTTTTTTTTTAAAGAGTGAGTGGGAGAGTGCATGAAGTTGTGTGGGTAGCGAGGTGGAGAATATCTGGGAGGAGTTGCATGAGGGAGAAACATGATAAATATGTTGTATGAAAACACGGGCTGCTTCATAGATTTGACAAGTGGCAGACTACCCAGGATCCAGTAAGTGGCCCTAAATCATGACACAGGCAGCACCAACTATACTCGGTGGGCTCAGTCAACAGAGTCCATGAAGTGGAGAGAGGAAAGTGATAAACGGTAAAGGAGGAACTGTAGCGGCGAGAGCAATAACAATCATAATCATGAAATGTAATACTAATATTTTTCTCCAAAAGAAAAGGATATAAAGTTGGGAGGGGCATAGAAAATATGTGGGTGTAGGGTCTGAATGAAGAGAACAGGAGAAGCTATGGCCTAGATACATTTCATGCATATATGAAATTTTCAAAAATATTATTTAATATTGCCAAATTATACTTGTTTCACAAATATATGAGATTCCAATAACTAGCAATTATTTCCTTTCTATAGTTGATTTTAATAAAGATAGAGCAGTATGAATATTAAAAGTTTATTTTATGATAGCTTTTATACTAGACATAAATTGACTTGCATAATTACAGAGACAAAGAGGTCAACGTCAGTCCTCTGCAAGTTGGAAAAACAGTAATACTGGTGGAATACTTCTGTTTACATTCAAAGCCTGAAGTCCAAAAATGTTGAAGACAAGAGGTGCATTCATAGATCAAGAGGACAGAAAATTGTTCCTCCCTTGTCCTTATTTTATTTGGACCTTCAACGGACAGAAACTGTATACTCATTTTGATAATCTCCTTTTCTGAGATTACCAATGCAAAGGTTAATATCTTTCAGGAAAAATCATTGAAATCACCAAAAATAATATTTACTGCTTATCTAAACACTCCTACTCTAGCCAAACTACAGAAGAATTTAAATATTGATCTGGGAAAATGTTCTGATATGTTCCCACAATATATACTACTTTTTTATAAGGATTACTCTAACTTTACTGAACTTACTTCACCTTTTATAGAATGCATGTTCTTCAAACTTCCAGTATTAATAAATATGGGAGAAATCTCCCATATAAAATATGCCTTTCCCACACCAGAAGAGAAGAAATAACCCATCTTCAGAATAGAGTCGAGGCAAAGAACATGCCAGCACACAGATTGTGCTGACGTAAGGTTTATGTACCTCCAGTCTTCCAGTGCATTTTATTTGCTTACTCATAATCACTACTTATTGTTCAACCTACTGTGTAACCATTTAGGTTCTACCACTTCATTGTTCACTGAATTCTCCTAAGTACTTGCAAAACATTTTATGAATATTAGGCACACTGGTGCATGTGAGTTTCTTTTCTCCTTATAGATAAAAAATTATAATAAATCGATTTTTAAAGTGAAAACTATACTAAGGAGTTATAAATCCTACACAGGAAGGGAGACAAAAATTAAGGAAGTGCTGCCATATTTAAAGATTAAAACAGTGCACAATGGGGGTCTATTTTAATGGGAAACACTGCCTAATACACAGGAAGCCTACATTGATCACCAGCTGTACTAGCCAGATTTTAGTAAATTCTCATTTACTCCAGCATAGGGAAGGGCTACATGCTGACTTCTAGGAAGACTGAGAGTTCCCAATGAAGGAACCGACTTGTGAGGCACAGGCTCAGCAAGCAAACCTTGGCTCCAGTACATCCTGGCTTTTTTAAAAGTATTTTTTGTAGGATGAAAGGTCAGTTTATAATTAAATAAAAGATGCCACCCCAGGCTGGAGAGATGGCTCAGCATTTAGGAGCACCGAATGCTCTTCCAGAGGACCCCGATTCAATTCCCATCACCTACATGGGAGATTACAATTGTCTGAAACTCAAGTTCCAGAGGATCTGACACCCTCAGACAGGCCAAAACAACAATGCACACAATAATAAAAAAAAATTATTAAAACAAAAGATGATGTCACACTAATCCGTAGGGCAGGTACCTGACTGAAGTGTTTGTGACTATTACACTATTGTTCTCAAGTTCCCTCTGCCTCCTCCACAGGCTGAAAGAAAAAAAAAAGTTAGTAAAAGCAGCCAATCTCACCTGAGTGACTGTGAATTCCTGTGCTGGAATTTTTAGTATTTTACCAAAAAAGAAAGTTGGTCATCTTAAAAGTACATAAAATACAGCACTATTTTGAGTGAGGGTGAAATGGAACCTTGTGTGCTCACTGTGGAGTTTGCAGCATTTGACAAATTGTAATTCTGTTCTTTGCAAACTTCTAAACACTTCCTGCTAAGTGACAACAAGCTTCAGCAAGTTTCCACAAACCTTCTGCAGCTTCTTCATCTCCCTATAAAGAACAGATGCCTCTGAGGGGCTGCTGTGAGCTCTTCTGTTCTCTGCACAATATGTACACGCACAGAAAGGAATTCACATTCGATGAAAACGTGATAGCCAAGGCCTCCAGAAAACACTGGCAGTGAGTGTATGGCATCCCAACAGCTGGCCTGGATCAAGGGCCCTCTGTCAATCAGGGAGAAATGTGACAGACTTGTGACTTTGTGTCAAAAGTGACAAAATTTCAGTTTGAATGAATCACATCAATAGCAAAGTAGTTTATGTTGTTAAAATACACAAAGATGCTCCAGTTTGTTTTCTAACAATTTTAATAAAATGAATGTATATTTTCATATTTAATATAAAATTAATATACATTAATATAAAATTAATATAATATAAAATGAATGCATATATATCTTATTTAATATAAAATGAATGTATATTTTCATATTTAAAAGTAGAAAACCTGAAAAATTAGGTAAATTTCTAGTCATTTTAATGTTAATTATTAGGGTGAGTCATACACCTGACATTATTTCTTACCATGAGTATCAATACCAATATACTAAACTAAAAACCCAGTGTGTTCTGGGAAATTTAGTAAGCTTACTATGTACTTGATTTTTAAGTTAGATTTTATATAAGCTTACCTACTAAAATATAAATCTATTTATTCTCATTACAGGTAGAATCTTGTCAATATGTAAATAAATTTAGCAACTTTTTACATGGACTTTTATTTTGTTTTTTCCAATATTCTTGCAAAAAAAAACTTATTTTAGACTTGTATATTCTGTAATACTACAAAAAAATTAAAATTTTATAAAAGAGTTATTCATATTCTTGCTCCCATTATTGTGATCTGAAAATTTGATTATCACCACTGTAACAGACACAAGTTACTAGGGGTCTTCCTTGGAGTCAAAGCAGGAATCTCAGCTGGAGTCCCTAAGCAACAGTTAGAGTCAGAGAAGCACATGGAACACTTAAAAATGAAAGAACGAATAGGTAAGAAAACTATCTATGAGACCTAAGTATTTACTAGCACTTTAACTTAAAAGGAATATACAAACATTAAAGCAGCAGCATCAGAAAGACATGTAACTTTATAGTAACTGAAAGAGTTCCAAATATATTTCCTTAAGCAAAGAATAAAATTATAGAGAGGAATAAAGAGTTTCAATACAAAGTTAAAGGAAGAGAGTTTTCAACTCACTGAAAAACAGGAAAATGTCTACTAAATATACATTTTAGAGAGAGATAAAAACTAGAGCAGACAATGAGATCATGAAAATAATCAAATTACATGACACACACGTGTTTTAAACAGTGTTCTATTGTTGCAAAGAGACACCATGGCCACAGCAACTCTGAAAAAGGAAAGCATTCAATTGGGACCTGTGTAGAGTTTCAGATGGTTGTCATATTGTCATAATGGTGGGGAGCACAGTGGCATGCAGGCAGACATGGCGTTGGAGAAGTAGCTGAGAGTTCTACATCTGCATCGGCAAGTAACAAGAAAAGAGAGAGCCACTGGGCCTGGCTTGGACTTCTGAAACCTCAAAGACCACCCTGAGAGACATACCTCCTCTAACAAAGCTACACCTCCAAACTCTTCTTAGTAGGGCAACTCCCTAGTGACTAAACCTTCAACTATATGAGCTAATGGAAGCCATTCTTATTCAAAACACTACAGACATATGTGAAAATATTGTAGCGAAATCCATTATTAGAATGCTAATTTAAAAATAAAAATCATAAAGACACATATCACTAATGTTACACTAAGTAAATTTATGTATAATATATGATGCATATACACATATATTACAATTGACTGCCACTTAATTTCATGGTTTGATATAAAATGATAGATACAGATTTTTCAGACAACACATTACATGTAAAATGTGATGTATTCTTGCTACCCTCTATAAGATTTTCCCTATACTGAGTTTTTATAGTTGACATCTTCTAGATTGAATTTATAATTCTCAATTATAGTTAATATTTGAGTTCTAAAACTTTGTCATCATTAATTACTTATACTGATGCAAGTAGTAAGCTTACTAAATATATGGGAATCTGAAGATGATAAAATTCTGTTTCACATGATCATGCTATTTTCAAGCTTAAACTTCTCTCAGGCTACTTTTCATCTATAAAATGGGCAGATGTGGGTACTTGACTCAAAGTAATTATGAGAACTGGATGAATTAAAGACTAGCGCATGGCGGATATTCAAAAATGTTAGTTGTAGTGTGAGATTCTCTGGCTTCTCCAATACCACAATTCATTTATTATCCAAACCAGGAATCTTCTAAAAATGAAATCAGGCAAAAGAGAAAATCTGAATAGCTCCAGGATGCTGTTGGGTCCTAAGGGCTCCCTTTGTGAGGGGTGAGAACACCAGGAATCAGATAAAAGGCAAACAGCAAACTCATTTATGTAGTAATGAGGAGAGCTTTACATAGCCTCCTCTGACCACCCAGGTTGTTTTCTGAGTCATTGACATTGTGGTCACCCCTCATTGACTAGGCACAATAAGGACCTCTGACAATGCCTGTTGCTAGGCCCTCAGGCAGACTCTAGGTTGGCTAATCCCTTGGCCTTGTAAGCTTTATCTTCCTACATATCCCTTCTTTTTTATTTATTACATAGGCACTCATCAGGAACCAGAGTTCTTCACTTAAGCTTTGTTGACTCCGCCTCAGGAGGGCTGAGCAACTGAGCTGTGCCTGTCTTAGATTGGCCTAACGAACAAGCTCTTATCCTTCATTGACTATTAGACCTCAAAAAACATTCATTCCTGGTGAGGTGTCAGGGTGGGGAAAACAGTCATTAGCCTTTTGAATTTCAAATAATAAGGCATGCATAGCTTCCTGCTTTGGACTGTTTGAAGGATGCCTAAAGGTTATTAAATTAGCACCAGGAGAGTGAGTTGCCTTATCTGCTGCCAGGTGTGGTTGAACATGCTGCAGGAGACATTTAAGAAGAATAAGGATTAACAATATTAAAGGTTATTAAAGGTTCATGTGAGCATTCAGGAGGGATTAAATAGCCTTTTTAAACAATACCAAACCTTTTTGTAAATTATATCTACCCTCAATGCTGTGAAGAGACGCTATGACCACAGTAACTCTTATAAAAAAAACTTAATTTGGGTTGCTTATAGTTCAGAGGTTCAGTCCATTATCACCATGGTAGAACACGGTGGCATGCAGGCAGCATGGTTCTGGAGAGGTAACTGAGAGAGTTCTACTTCTTGCACAGGCAACAGGAAGTGATCTATCTCACTGAACTTGGTTTAAGCATTTATGAGAAAGCCTATCTCCACATTGACACACTTCCTCCAACAAGGCCACACCCACTCCAAAAGGCCACACCTCCTAATAGTGCCACTCCCTTTGGGGGTCATTTTCTTTCAAACCACCACATTTTACCTTCTGGCCCCCAAGGCTTGTTTATAGCCATATTATAATACAAAAGTGCACTTAGTCCAACATTAAAAGTTGTCATAGTCTTTCACAGCTATATCAAACTTATTTAAAAGTCTAAAGTTCAAAGTATTTTCAGAATTTATTGTAATCTCTTAACTGAAATTCCCTATAAAAATAAAATAAAAAAATTATATCACATACATCCAATGTATAATGGCACAGGTTATACATTACCTCTCCAAAACATAGGGAAGGGAGCATTGTGAAGAAATACTACATCAAAGTAAGACAGAAACCAAGATGGGCAAACTCCAAACTCTGCATCTTCATGTCAGGTGTCAAAATGCTGTTCAGATCTCCAACTCCTTTTAGCTTTGTTGACTACAACACACTTCACTTTATTTGACTGGTTCCATTCCGTTAGTAGCTTTCTTCAGCAGGTATCCACTGGCTCTGGCATCTCCAACTTCTTGAGGTCTCCAAGACAATCCAGGATTCAATTTCACAGCTTCACGCAATAGCCTGTCTACGCCTCCATTCAGGGACACCACAACACAAGCCTGGCCTCAGAGATTTCCTTTAGTCACAGAGGAATATTCCATTACTCCTTTCTTCTATCCTTAATTCCAGAACCACATGGCTGAAGCTGTCAAGGTCTGGGACTGGATCATGTCCCCTTGTTCAATCATATCTTTCCCAGATTTCTGCTTTTAATTGTTGCCTCCACTGCCTAAGTTTGACTGTTCTTGAACTTGCTCTGTAGATCAGGCTATCCTGAAACTCAGAGATCTACCAGCCTCTGTCTTCCCTATGATGGGGATTAAGCACCATCAGATCTGGCTCTACACTTTAATTTCTTTTCACAAGTTGAAAACTCAGCTGGGTTGGATCTTGCCCTGACATCACCACTCCCTTTAATATGTTTCTTAGTCTATTTATTTCCTTGAACACAAGACATAGCTCCATTCCACTTCTAAGTGCTCCTTTTCTCCTCTGCTTGTTCCTTTCCATTATAAATCTTATAAGCATGAACACTAATAACCATACAACAATCTATGCTAGACTGTTTTGAGAGTTCTTCTACCAATGGAATTAATCCAAATCTCTTCACTTTAAGTTCAGGCAAATTTTACAGACAAGGGCAAAAAGCAGCCACTTCTCCAAAATACCACAAGAATAATATCTAGGCAACATACTAAAATTCTTCTCTGAAACCTCTTGAGCCAGGCCCCTCATTTCAATCACTCTCAGCACCACTGTCTTCCATGTTTATACTAGTATGCCTATTACACCGTACTTAGAGCATTTCACTGCTTTCCTAAACCAAAATATCAAAGTCCCAATTCCTTCAAACAAAAACATGGTTAGACCAATCACATCAATACCCCACTTCTGGTATGAAATTTTTGGCCTTAGTTAGGGTTTCCACTGCTGTAAATAGACACTATGGTCATCTTATAAAAGAAAGCATTTAATTGGGATAAATTACAGTTCAGAGGTCCAGTTAATTATCATTATGATGGGACATGACATCCTTCTAGAGAGGTAACAGAGTTCAAATTCCTGCAGAAGCAACAGGAAGTGGTCTATCTCACTGGACATGGCTTGAACATATATGTGACACACTTCCTCCAACAAGGCCACATCTACTCACTCCAACAAGTCCACACCTCCTAATAGTGCCCTTCCCTTTGCAAGCCATTTTCTTTCTAACTACCACACTCATGTTGAGAGACTAGCCAGATAATCCATGCAAATACACAATCTATAAAATGTCCTGCAGAGAAGGCTACAGAATTCAGGTCAAGTCCATCAGTCTGGAAATAGACATTTTGTCAAGAAGTAGAGCCATTTCTACTGATTGCACCCTTCTGGTGAAACAGATCCCTGTCTCTTCCACTTTCATACCAGAAACATTTTAACAAAAAAAATATTACTTTGGTGAGGAATGTCCTGTGTTCTCATACACTGCAATTACCTATAAAGGCATCTATGTTCCTCAGTGAGCACAGAGTTTCAGCCCAGGGCTCCATTGTTACTTGAAAAGGAACTAGATAGAGTTGAGCCTTCAGACAGATTCAGTAGTTTATGGGGGAAAATAAGTAAAGAAACTAGAATTTAAATAATGTTAAAAAATATCCTTCTACTAATCTATGTGTTGTGATGCCACTCAGCACTTCTGCCCAGAGATTCAAATTGAACTGATATCTGGATTGGGGGCTATATTTTGCCATGTGTGTTTAATGTACTTATATACTTAAGATGAGACATCTTGTGTGCTTAAGTCTACAAGTTGTTGAACCAGATAACCAAGGATGCAGCTTCAGCCTAAAGCCAAAGTCCTGAGAGGTAGGTGGACCTACATTTCAGGCTAAAATAACATGATCATCTCTATTTGAAAAGAGAGGAATCTGTCTTCATTATTTTCCTTGTATTGTCCCAGGGTTTAAATAATGCCCATCTGTTACAGTACAGTTACAGTTTTAACTCATTCTTGTGAATAAAATGTCAATATCTTTCAGAAACAGTGTGTAGACACATTCAAAACATATTTAGCTAAGTATCTGCACATCCCTCCATCCAGTCAAGTGGACGTATTAGAGTAGACATGGTCTGGGGCCTGGAGAACTGACTCCCTTTCATGAAATGCATAGCCATACTTCTACAGCAATTAGTATCAATCAAGTATTGGACTCATCATCAAAGAAGTCAGTACAGAGGTTAAACCTCTAGTTCCCAAGTAATCATAATAATAAAACAATAATAATAACAGTAACAAAATACTAACATGCTTAAGGTTACATAACAAGAATACTCTTGAAAATGAATACACTAAGCAGAGTATAGAATGGGTTTCCTTGATTACTACTTTTGATTACTAGTCCAAAGGAAAGAGTAAAACCAGGGTTATCGCGCCATCCTTTATTCACTCCCCACGCAATCATGCTAGTTAGGGTGAAGAGAAACTAATAGATTGCTACAAGAACAATAATATACAAACACACAAATACACATACATATAGCAGTAAATTGAAGTGGAAAATAATAAAGATCTCTCTGAATAGAATAGTTGATGGTATTTCCACACAAGCTCCTACACTTAAGGTTGAAACACTGAATTTCTAGTTACCTGTTCTTGAGGTATATTTATTGAAGAGTTCACCTAAACTAACAGCAATCTGCTGTTGCCTGCCTTGTGGGAGCACCTGATGACCTGCGTAATTATTCAAAGACTAGAATAGGAAACTTAGTTTACAACAGAAAACAGAGACTTGAAAATGAAATGGAAAACTAGTGGCCAAATACTTATTTATAAAGTGTTCTTTATTTCCCCATATGAAATAAGGGCAGGCAGGGAACAACACAGGCATAGTCGCAGCAAGCTCTCTGGGAGGGGGAAGCGGAAGGCGAGCTTGCTCTCTGGAAGCAGGTGTCAGCTCCAGGATGGAGGTAAGAGGACTCCTCCAGTGGCATTAGCAGGAACTCTGGAAGTGTCAGCCAGGCCGGTGCCGTTTGCATTCAGTCTCCTGTCACAGTTTCAAATGTGTGAAATCACCAAATTAGATACCATCATGTGAAACTAGGAACATTTTCCTTTCCTGTTTCTCATTGTTAGAAATTGCAATTGACCTGCGTAAGTGATTTCTGCCCCAGTGCTTAAGTAGCTGAGGTTCGATGAGAACTGTGTTCACAGATAAGGAAGAAAGGGGAATTTGCTTCAGTAACTCGTGTGACAAAAATGTCAACTACGAAAAACATAACATTTTTAACCCTGAAAATAATCATTTCTGTGTTTTCCCCATGTGGTATCATATGATCTACAAATCTGGTCTTGTCTAGTGCTCAGGAAAACCTCATAGATTAGGAGATTGTTCCTCTCCGAGTAAATTGCACAACACTGAACCAAGTCTTTACCTCTTGTAAACAGATTTTTCTCTAGTTCTGACCTCCTCGTGGTAGTAAGACAAGACATAAAGGAATGTCACTCACTAAGATGGACTGACTCTAAGTGGGACTAGGGAAGCCTGACTTACTTTTGTCCATTTTCTCTGGCTTGTGCCGTGGGGTGGTTCTGAGTGTCAACTTGGTGATTAGTGCATCTTTCTTACTCCTATAAACTTTGGGTAAGACAGCTGCAGTTCTTAAGATTCTGCATTTTCTACATCAGCAAAACTCAGAGCCTTTGCTATGAAAGTGGTGTGATGCTCTTTAATCACAGTGTTATATAACTCTGCAGATTTGCCAAGGTGTAATGATGTTTAGAGGTGACAGCGAAAGCATCACATTTCCACTGAGCATTATACAGAGAAACTACGCAGAGCAGAGGCTGAACTTCCATAAACAGCTAGTGGGAATATAATGGACTGTTTTTTCTCTACAGCAATTGAACAGAAATAGCTAGTTAAGAGTTTGGTTACAAACTTGGAACACTGTTATAATATGCCTAATAGCTGACATAATATACCCACTAAGGTTGCAAATAAATCCTGTGCACTCTCCGTGGGTTCCCTTATAGCATGGGCCTTCAGCAGGGACTTAACAACTCAGACAGACTATTACACTATCACTCATTTGAATGAAAAATAAACTGGTATGAGGGTACCTTCCAAATTCCCTCGAGTAATTTTTTTTTGAAATGTACTGATAATGATGTTAACATTCTTAGTAGAAGTGCTTATATGATGTCTATAAAAATGAGCATTTCTCAAAGGATCCTTATAAAACAGATTAAGCCTCAGAAATATATTCCTGTGCATGTAGGAAATTATGTCAGCATGAAAATTCCCCCCCCCATGAAATTGTGCTATAATCCCAGGTAACAGGATAGCTTCTTCTAGCAGATGGCAAGATACTGAATGCAGTAATTATGATTATGTTAAAGCATAGAGCACAACATCACACAAATATGTGAAAAGCCTGTGAGCAAAGTCACACATGTAAGCATAGAACATCGAATTCCAGGAGAGTGAGGAAAGTGTAGCACAGGTTTGAAAACCAGAATTCATCCAATGAGATGTCTATACAGGGAGAAAGGAACTCGTTCTCTTAGTTGACAAACAGGACTAGATGGACATGTAAAAGGAAACAACCAATAAGGACTCTAGATGGTAACATAAAATAATTTTTTTATTATTAAGAAATGAAAATCTTGCCTGGTGGTGGTGGTGAATGCCTTTAATCCCAGCACTCTGGAGACAGAGGCAGGTGGATCTCTGTGAGTTCAAGACCAACCTGGTCTACAAGAGTCAGTTCCAGGGCAGGGGCACCAAAGCTACACAGAGAAACCCTGTCTCAAAAAAATAAAATTGAAAATTTCTTTTAAAAGGACTCAAAAACCTTAACCATATGAGGCTCATGTACAGCTGGCAGCTGGATAACATTCTATTTGTTCTAACCAAGAGCTCCTTTGAATAAAAATACACCATTAAGAAAATAAAAGGCAGGGCTGATAGATGACTCAGCAGGTAAAAGTTACTGTTTCACAAGTTTGATGACCTGAGTTTAATCCTGGAACTCGGGTGAAACCTCAGATGCATGCTAAAAACCCAATGGGTGCAGAGTTCTTTTTAATATAATTTTTTAAATTTGTTCTTCTCCTATATATTATACCCCAATCATATTTTCTCCTCCCAGCCCCAACTCGGGTCCCCTCTCCTGGAGATCCTCTGATCCCTTCAGAAAAGAGCAGACCTCCCAGGGATATCAACTAAACACAGCGTAGCAAAGATGTAACAACACTAGGCAACAACAAACACAGCAACTCCTCAAACATTAAATTCTTCACTCGGGTTCACCGCAACTCTTTAAGGATCTCAGACTTCATTCACTTCTAGTTCTTTTGCTGTTTCCATTGTATGTTCTGTAACTTTATCTACCAAAGTCTTGAGTTCTTCAGTCATGCTCTAGAGTTAGCTTGAACTGCTTCAAACTTCTATCTAGGTTTTCACTTCAACCAAAAATAATAAATGTTCTTACTGAAAAAAAAAGAGATGTAACAGTAATAACTTGCAATCCTGGGTCATTCTAGTGTTAAGATGGGAACTGAGACACGAAATCTGCTCATAGAGCAGCTAGCCTGGAGCAAATAGAAGCTAAACAATAGAGCAACCCACCTCCACAGGCTGGAAAGAGACAACCAACACACACACACACACACACACACACACACACACACACACAGAGAGAGAGAGAGAGCTTAAAGAAGAATAAAATGAAAACTATAGCCAGCAAGTAGGTAAAGACATGTGCAAAACATATAAATTATTAAATTTTATATACATATATATTTAAAAGGTATAACTGCTCAATGTAAACTTACTGAATAAGTATACACTTCCTAAAACAAAACACTCAAGTAGGTACTATATAAGTTTAACATAACACAGAGTATTCAGAAGAAAACTAATAGTAAAAATACTTCAGATCTTCATGCTAAATTGTGAACAGAATATTGCTGTGGTACAGACCAGAAACAACAAAATCCACTCAAATATGCAAATAAATGTTTTGTAATGGCTCTCTTTGCATTAAACTAATATTTCTTGTTAAAATAGAACTGGGCATCTTCACTATAAGAATGGGCTCAATTTTTTTTGCATGTTTTTATATCCCTAGGACAGTTCTACTTTCATAGTACCATGATTCAGGGAAAATACTGCACCTTTTTGGAAGAGCAGCTCAAAAAGCCTCTGAAAGTATGAGAAAATTGTATTTCTTAAAATAGCAAATGGACCTGGCATTTATGACATAATCACACTCAATGGGACTCTAGGAACATCTCTTCCCTTCCCCCACAGTGTGCAACTACACTCTTATGAATGACTTCCATTTCCTGTTACTATAGATGTAGAGCGGTGCCTGTTGGCATGGTCAACCTAAACTTAGCTTCCATTCTCATGAAAAAAGACAACTACATAACTCAATCTAAGAGCTGATGGATGCAACTTCTATCTGAAATGTCGTAAATATATATACATTTCCTTAAGTAAATGACAGTACCTTAGAGCTGGTTTGGTCAGGTGCTAGGCAGAGAGGTCAGAGAAGGGTTAAGCACCAAAAGGAACACATTGATTTATTTCTATGGTGAGGGCGTATGGGGGCTTAATAAACACAAGTAGACTCACAAAGCTGTTTATGCCTCAGGGAAGTCACGAGGGGCTTAGTTACATAACCAGAAGGGACCATAGTCTCTCTGTGCTGCTCATGACTAACATTTATCTCACTCGTTACTTGTATTTAATGGGTGTCAGCTTTATTTCTCCTTCATAGTCTGAGAATACTCTCTAGTTCAGGGACTCATGCTGATGAGTTAGTCTCTATATGAAGCACTCTGCCAGTAAATGTAATTTTTTAAATCAAGAACTTGGGAAGCCAGACTCATTCTCAAAAGGGTTCATTAAGAACTCAAATGTGTATGGCAGAAACTACAAATGCATAGCTCCACTTTGAGGCTGACAGATTTAGAGGCATACCTATCTCTTAATTATAATTTAAAAAGAAGCTAAAAATCAATCTTTATATTTATTTGGGGTCAACAAATAAAAAGTATAACTGCATTGGGGCTAAAAGACAAAGCATGCAACTCAGCTTCTCCTCTATTTGATTCTGAAAATATTACAAAGAAATAAGCCTCAAAACAGTATGATATTTACATAAAGAGAATAACAAAAGACTTATCAGAATAACAATGAAACAAGGTAGAACAAGGGAAAGTAAGCCCACACATCTTAAACCAACTGATTAATTTTTAGAAATTGTTAAGAACAAACACTGGAAGGGAAAATGTCTTTTCTATAAATAATGCTGGAGAAGCTGGAGATCTATGTTCAGATGAATGAAACTGCAACCCCATCTCTTACCAGTTACACATACAAATAAAAACAGAATAAAGGGGTAAGTGAAATGTTTGAAATTATGAGGGAAACAGGTGGGTTGAAATTACAAGACCTTAAAGCACAGTAGGGGCAGGAAGCAAAAGTAGACAAATGAGAGTCATAAAATTGCAATGCTTCTCAAACAAATGGAACAAAAGGAGAGCAAACAAACAACTTACAGAATTGGAGAAAAATTTGGCAACTATACATCAAAAGTTTAATGTCCAGAATGTATAAGGAACCAAAACAATTCAGAATCAGGAAAACAATAGAGTTTTAACAATGGATAATAAACCAAAGAAGACATTTCCACCAAAAGATGCAATGACTTACAACACACATGAAACAAATGCTCACCAATACCATTCATGTGGAAAATGTAAACCAAATCACAATACTTCACTTCACTCCAGTAAGCATGACTATTGTCAAAGAGAGTTAATAAGTGGTGGCAAGAACATGGAGAAAAGGGTCTCTTTGTACACACATCTAGGAGTGAAAATTAGTGCAACCATTATGGAAAATAGGATAGAAGCTCCTCAGAAATTTAAAAATAGATCATGTGATCCAGTAATCTCAGTTCTGGATATATATCAGAAACCGTGATATTTCAAATAGACACCTATCACACCACATTTACTACTACATTATTAGCCTAAAAAAGTTTAAAATAAAGTCAAATTATCCATCGGCTGATGAATGGATAAAGAAAATGTAGTAAAGATACAATGTACGATATTATTCAGTCATAACAAAAGATGTGATTTGATGTCATATGCAGCAATGTGGATGGAACTGGAAATTATTGCATCAAATAACTAGGCCAGGAACAGAAAACCAACACCATGTGTCTTTCCCATGTGTGGAATGCGCGGAAGTCAGTCTCACTGACGTCAGGACTGAGAAACTTGTTAAGAGAGAACACAACTGTACAAGTTAGCAGTGAGCAGGAAGAACTGTAGGGGTGGAGTTCACAGAACGGGAAGACTATGGGGAGTGGAGATAGCAGAGACCAGGGAGAACTGTGGGGTGGTTATGTTAACAGGACTGGAAGAACTGATGGATGAAGGAGCAAGCAGAGGCTGTCCTTCAGTGCTGACCCAGCTTATGTGGAAAGGCCATATGTAAATACAATGAAGTCCTATACATTTCAAAAAACTTGGGAGGAGGATTTTGAAATTTATTAAGTTTTGAACATACATATTCAATCCAGCTTAATCCTTATATAATTAAGGCACATATTGAAAATCTCTATTGCACTTCATTTATATTTTAATATTATGTATTAGTTAGAAATAAAATGTAATATAAAGAAAATAATTAACTAAAATAAGAATAAATTCAATATATCAGCAAATAGGAAAATATTTACACTCCATAAAATAAGTTATATACAAATGAAATTTATGTATAAATAAAAATAAATACAATAGGAGAAACTGTAAAAGCAACATTCAAATTATTATACCATTAATGTTATATCCATTATAAAGCAAATATATATAAAATTCTTATGAAAAATTCTAAATATTTTTAGCTTTTTCTGAACATTTTAGCTCAACAAGACAGAAATGAGTGGCATGTATATTTCAACATTGCTTTGCTCAGAATCTGTAAACATGGCATTTAATTATATGCAGGCACATACCAAACACCCAATAACATATATAGCAATTGTACTTGCAGGTCTCTCCTGTTACAGCAGAATTAACATTTACTTTGAAAACTGTAGTAGTTCTGATGCTGAGAGAAAATATTTTTACTTTTGCTCTCTGTAGTGTCTCTGCTCCCCGTCTCTTTCTGTTGATTTGGAGAATTCTTTCAGAGACCACTGTGGAGCTAGGGCACTCCTGGGATTACATTCATTACCTGGACTCTGAGTCACGGCCTCCAGAACGTGTTTATCACAGCCTAAATGGTCTGCCTCTGCCATCTTCTAGAAGAAAAGGTCATTTTCTTCTCTTTCCTTTCCTGTTTGACTCAATATAGCCTGTATAGAAGGAGTCAGGACAGGCATTAAATCAAGCATCAGGGGAATGTCCTGTCTCTCATCAGCTGTGGGAACTTGGGTGCTAGCCTCACATTGTGGTGTCACATCTTCATGACTCTTAGAGAAGCGTTCTAAAGCAGATTTTATTGTCTCAGTTTAGAATTTTCTTCACTCTTAACTTTGGAGTGAATCACTGAGCTTTCTTCTAAATTATGCGTTTTCAGGTTATTGTGACCCCTGAAGCTAAGAAACTGTGCTTATTCAAGGTGAACTTTCAGATTCAAATACAGGAAAAGCAGTTTCCCCCACTGATTATGAACCCCTCAGCTGATGGGAAAGCTGTGGAAACAGTCCTGAAAACTCAGGGCGGTGTGACAGTGTCAGACAACTCAGACTGCCATAAAAAGTTCTGCTTTACTCCATGTGCAATATAAAGATTGGAAAGAAGTTTGCTCAGAAAATAAAACACAACTAAAATAATCCAAGGTATGCATATTTTCCAGCAAATAAACAATCATTTATCCCTTCATACTACCATTAGCGTAAGGAGAAAAAGAACTTTCTTAGTCAGATTTTTCTCTATTGACTTTTGTGTCCCTGCCTCAAGCCAAGAGCTGTGTTCATCAACTACCTCTTGAGCATACCTGACACATTATTCTGTCTTTTCAGCTTTTCTTTCTCCTAATAATTTTCCAAACAGAAGTATCCTTCAAGATCCAGCTCATATAATCTCCTCCATTATTCTTTCTATACCCTCTAAAGAAAAATAGCAAGGCCTCTCAGATCCTCCTACCCTCTCTTTGCTCTTGTGCAATTACACCGGTTTTACCTTAAACCGCAATTGTTTTAATTTATACATGTAGAATTTTTATGGTAAAGCAGAGCCAAAGGCACATTATCATTTGCAGTCCCTGTAGAAGGATATGGCAATTTTAGTGATAACTAAATCAGTGAAGAAAATAAGCATATATAAGATACTTTAGCAACCAGGGTTCCCTCTGAATATAACCAGATATGTCTAAAACATGATACTAAAAGGGACCTTAAAATTATTGTAAACACTTTAAATTTTTTCCAAATTTTTGAGAGTTTAATGTATGTATACAAGGGAATATGACTATATCTATTCCCTTGTTTGACCCCCTCCAACCGCCCTCAGAGTCCCCCAACATGCCTCTTCCCAACCTCATGTCTGTCTCAGTTATAGTTTTTATTGCTGTGCAAACAAAACACCATGACCATAAGCAACATCAGAAGAAGGGGTTATTTCTCCTACTTTTTCACAAAATTATGCATTAGAGAAGGAAGTCAGGAGTGGAATTCAAGCATGGCTGAACACAGAGGCATGGACTGATGCAGAAACCATGGAAGGATGCTGCTTACGGGCTTGCTCTTTACGGCTTCCCCAGGCCACTTTCTTTGAGCATCTACCATTTTAAAGGAAGAGGCTGGGAAGCCTAGCACAGCAATCAAGATCAAAATCACAACTCCATGATAAGAAATGCTGTCAGCGTGGTAATGACTTGTTTAAACATTTATTAAATCACTTCACAACAAATAGTAACACATGAAGTGTTATCCTCACATTTCACAGCAATATCACTTCTAAGCAGAAAAAAAAGAGAGAAAGAAAAAAGAAAAGGAAAGTAAAATGCTAGCCAAACTGTTTTAAAACCTTCATCAAGTTATTATTTAGTTAATATTGAGAGAATTAATTTTTCCTGTTTGTTCACAAACAACATTCTAATAAATAAACTTGGCAACAACATGCAAGTATGGCTGCATTATTGGAGCTGAGAAAAACTAATGCCTAAAGTAAGGAAATTCCATGTTGGACTACCTGCAACAGCAATCGTCTTATTTTATCCAATTTTCAAGCTTTCTACACTTCACTTTGACTTGCAGTCATCATAGATTCTAACAAATTTATTATCATTCTCAGAATAACAATTTAAAAAATCATGAGAATTCCATATTCAACAAGAAGTTTCCTTTTTATCACTTTTTAAAACACGTCTTTCAACAAAAAAGGATGACACATGCTTATAATTCCAGCCATTAAGAGGCACAGGCAAGAGGACTTAAAGTGCAAGTTCAGCCTGGGCTACAGAAGGAGCCCCTATTGTCTAATCCATCCCCACAAATGTCTCTACCTTTAGTATCCTTCCTGTGTGCACATTTCCTCACACACATATACACACACTAAAACAGAATATTTCTGAAAAAAGTTATTAAAACACTTCTTTTCATTATCTAGATTATCTATCTACATGGTTTTTGGGACAAAGACTGTGATACTAAAACTCAAAGATGTCAAGTCCAGTGCTAAAAAGACATTAACTTTAGGATGGGTCCTAAAGTCCTGGTGTGACCAGTGAGGCCCAAACCCCTTCTCCATCTATTAGGGCAGTGCCCTGCTGCAGTTGTGGGTGAGTTAAGGATATCCACTGGATCCTCATTCCGCTGTGTAATGTTGAAGGACTACAAGTCAAAACATGTCCTTTCTTTGAAGGCATTGCTGAGAGTTAGGTCTGAGACAATAAGTCAAGAGAACTACCACAAGGTGTAGCCAGCCTCATCCATATAGTGAGTCCTCTGCCAGCTCAAAAACTACAAACAAACATAGGGCAAAAATAAAACCACAAAGAAGGCAAAATCGCAGTGAGCCTATTGGGAGATTTATGGATAGGCTAGCTCTGCAAAGTAAGATCCACCAGAGCATGAGTGTCTGTGTGCTCTCTACTGCTCTTCCTGACATGTAGCAGAAACCAAATCAACAATCTAGTGTTATACAACCATTGGTAGCTTGTAAAGTTCAAACTATGATTTTCTTTTATTAGTCAAATTGAATTTTTAAAAATTTCATCCATGTGTATGCTTTCTGTGAAATCTGGTAACTTTTGCTACAACCCTCTCTTACCTCTGTCCTCCTCTCCATCCCATGCACAGTACAGCTGTCCCAATAATAAAAGTTCCAAAATATTCCATACTCATTGTTTGACTGAGCCTACCATTTTAAGTAGGTTGTGCAAAATTTACATAAACAATACATCTTGGAACAAAGAACCAGACCTACAACCTTGGGTTCTAAATATTATGTTCCTATCAATGCACGGTGTTATTCTGAAAAAATTAATATAAATCTAGAAATCATAACTTATCCTGACATCTTCTAGGAGAGGAGTAGATCCTCTGAAGTCAACAATCTTTAAAACTCTAGTGTCACTGCCTAATAATCTGTCTCAACTGCTATGGAGGTATGCGCCAAATAATTTAGTGAAAATATAGTTCAAGAATGACTAGTTTGTCTATGATTTAGAGTAGATTTTCCTACCACAAGCTTAGCCATTGCATTCCAGTAAAGTCTGGGGACTGAGACAAAATGTCATGACAGTAAACAGCTATCATTTTCAAAGTTCTCACACACCCTTGGATTCCACCAAAGAGAATGCATTCTATGGGAAGGCAGCATTTTATGTGTCTTTTGTAAGGATTTTTAAGTTAATATAAAATACCTGGGATTAAATATTTTGTTCTGGCCACAATGAAAATGTATATCATTCAGTCATCAATAGGATCAATACACAGTCAAAGCTGAAAGATACCTGAGACTGTTGATAGGAAAAAATAAGTATAGTCCTGTTTGTATATATACATCCAGTATTATGAGAAAAGGAGTACAGAACAGGAGAAAATAATTCAAAGAATAGCCTTCACCTTTCATGAGTCAGTACAAATCTATGTTATTTGAGGTAATCTGCAACTATGTTAAAAAAGCATTACCACCTCTACAATGTTGTATATATACATCATATTATAAAAGTTTTTCTAATAACTATTAATTAAATTATTATGTTTATTTCAAACCAAAAATTCTCCTGAAGGAAAAGAAAAAACATTTCATTCCTTTTTGTTCATTTGTAGTTAATACTCATAAAGTATCTTTTTAAAAATAGAAATGGTTAGTAAAAGGACAAAGACAACACAGTCAAGCAGATAAAGGTTATAGAAATAGTTCAGGCAGAAGATTGTGCTGGCCTTAAGTATAGTCAGGAAAATGAAACACAGGAAAGGTGACAAAATGCCAGATTTGAACCATATGTTTAAAGTAGGGTCAATACGTTCTCCATGAGATTGTTGTCTATGGGTGAAAAACAAAAGGAAGGAGAAAAAAAGAAAACAATCAAAGATTAAAAACTGCATGAATGGGACTATAAGAGGTGTGGGAGTTTTGAAACTTTGAGAATCATCACGTAATTAAAGAATAGAGCACAGATAATAATATATGATATAGAGGATTTCAAGTGCTGGGATATTTATGAATGACCAAAGAAGTAGAAACAGAAGTAAGAAGCATTCTGTCCATGACGCTAATAGTGGTTATTTTTAAGAATGAATTGCTCTTGGTGGAGTCATAGAGGTGAAATCCACTTGCTATAAGAACAGAAAAATAGTGTGAGAAAATAGAGAAGCAGTGAATAGCAATAAATAACTCTTCTGAAAAGTGGTGTTGTAAACACTGAGCAGAGAAATACAGTAGCTCGTGAGAGACATGAATCACCAGAGTGCTTTATGCTGTTTTGATTGAAAGAAATGGCAGAACTAGGAATGAGCTGGTGAGAAGGAAGGCTTAGTGACGCCACATGGGCACAGTCAAATCTCTTGCATGAGATGGACACTGCAGTACTTGGATGTGCATGAAGCACAGTCAACAGATTCATATTAGGGAGACAGAAGGTTAAAATGGGGCTATAAGTGCAGATGTGGCCGTTGACATGGTGACAGGACACTGAAGGAAACTGTTACTGGTAACTTGTATGACTTCAGAGCACTATAAATGAAAACTATTAGAAGAAACTGAAGCTTGAAAAGATGGGGGAAAGAACAGTATTGGTAAAAATAAAGTAGACCAAGTTTATGTTTACCTGGGAGCATTAAACGTCTGGTTGGAATGATTATGAATTTAAAGTAAAATGAACATGGCTAGTTTTTTTTC
>PVIU01009230.1:0-77659 GCA_004026605.1 Ondatra zibethicus
AAAAAAGTATCCAAAGTACTTAGATATCAAGGCAGACACAAGATTAATGGATGAATTCCACAGAAACTTCTCAATGGAAATTAAGGATATAATAAAGTCAGCATAGAATTATCAGGTTTAAAAGATGAGGGTAGCTGTAAGGATGTAGGCATGCAGTCAGTGGTAAGTAAAAGAGAGTGTTCTGTGACTTAAGGAGGCTTGGAATTTTGCTGAAGCACCTATTTGAATAGCCCATAGTGATGTGTTGAATGAGTTACTTAGCCTTATAAATTATTTTAGTAATGCATTTATAGGCTCATTAAGAATCCAAAGGGATCTCTTAAGAGCTCCATGTTTTACTGAATTTTATGAGAGGAATTGCATTCTCTAACAGTATTGGGGAGTTTTAAAGATTCATGAAATTATCAGTACAGGTCTCCTGAGGATAATGTCAGAGAACTAGTATAAATGCAATGTCATTTCCGTGTGCTGTGACTGTGAACCATCAACTGACAGCAAGGAAATTAGACTGAGTTTCTTAATGAAGATAGTAGAATGATTTTATACTAATTTCAAGGAAGTACTTTAAATGATATAATTAACTTACTAGAAAAACCACCATGAGATAAGAGGTCTGATTTTGCCTCATACAATATTGGATCCCTTGCCCTTAATACTGTATATAATTTTAAAAATTATTATGTTTTTGTTAGAGACATAGATGAATTCTAATGCACACCAGTAATGTTACCAATATTAACATCATTTAGTATAATAAGATGATATAAGTATCCTGCAACTTACATTAATACATCAATAATTATAGTAGACTAAGCCTAACTGTGGTATGATTAACGAGATATTAATTTATTTACTTATGTGGTTATTTTAAAAGTAAAAAGGCTTAGGCAGAAGGATTGCAGCACACTACTCCAGCTTCTGATGCAGAAACCTATAAGAAATGCCATGAGGGAGTTGTACATGACAAACCATACTACTCATCAACAGAGGTAGACATGATAACAGGACTTCTGGCATATCAGATATGAAATCAAAGTTATCCATCACCTCCCTTGAGCTATGTATCCCTACTACATTACAGATGTCAGTAAGGAGTACTGGGTCTGACAGGTGTTTTCAGGGCATGTTTTCTGGCTTTTGTGAAGGTCACAAACAAAAATAGGCCTATTGTATTTTAAAGCAATGAGTATTCTCAACAGACAATGAAGGATTACATCCCATACATTCATGGGATATAATACACACATACATTCATAAAAGAATGTCAAACATGGTAGTACTGATCATGGAAGTTTAAGGCCCTAGGAATTACAGTATAAACAAATCGCTTGTTTCATTCAACGATTATGTATTATGTTGCCTACTAATGCTGGGCACTAAGGCAGGTTTTTGAACAAATTGAAGAAAATATTGTGACTTCATTCAGTTTATTGATATCTTCCAAGCAGTTTGAATTGTTATGTGCTTTTTGTAGCAGATTACACTGAGAATGTGTAAACAAGAACAGAACCCTAGCACTGGGTGAGAACCCATAATTACTTTAGGAAGAGGCAAAGTTTAGAGTGTCTAAAGAGGGATTTCTTTTTTATTGGGAAGGAGTGTTTCCTGGCATCATCAACCATTAGAGCCACTAAAGGTGTTTAGAGGAAATTGTACTATCGTGTAGAAAATAAGGATATTGAAAGCATCAAACTCATGATTGTTTTTGTTTTCCTAACTGATTTTTATTACATTTTACATTCCAGAATTTGAATTTGCAGATATTATGTAAATTAATCTAATTAATCAAGAACTTCATAAATGTGATACAGCTACTAGAAGTTGTTTATCTGAAAAGATGTCTAAAGGTCTAAAAAATATTTTTAGGATGGTAATACAAGTTATGACAGAAAATGGTTTTAGTATAAAATTTTGAATTCATCAAGATAGGATAGATAATAGAGTATTTTCTCCAAATATGTCAAATACAAATAGAATGGACATTGTAAACATAATTCTTACATGATAATTGTTCTTATTGTATATAGTTTTGCTATGTTAGAGTTGAAACATTTCCTTTTTATTTAGATGAAAGGGGGGAGTGTTGTGGGATATTTGTTTACTGTGTAAAGGTGTATTGCTGTGATTTGTGCAATAAGAAGCTGAATGGCCAATAACTAGGCAGGAGAGTATATGGAGGGGGTGCTTCTGGGATGAGAGAGAATTTTAGAAAGAAGCAAAGAAGGTCAGTTCACAAGCCAAATGAGGGGGAAGCAGGACGGGCAGCACAGGGACGAGGTAATGAGCCTTGTGTAAAAATACAGGTTAATTTTAGTTGTAAAAACTAGTTAGGAACAAACCTAAGCTAAGGCTAAGGTTTTATAATTCATAATAGTCTCCATCTGACTACAAAGTAATGTCGTGAAAAGTCTTTCATTCTCAGATGGAGTTTATTTGTCATGAGACAAAATTCTGCATGATCACACGGATCTGATGAGGCAAAACAAGAGAAGCAGAAGTGATTCATGGTGCTGTGAGCACTCAGAAGGCTCAGCGGTTGGGTGCTGCAGAGAATGTCTGAGAAAAGAGTGGAGAAATCCACAGAATCCTTCAGAATCTCCACAGAGACCAAAGTGATCCCAGAAGGGAAAGAAAGTTGATCATCATTGTCTCAGCTCTATCAGAATAATTCAGTGTGTTTTGTGTGTTATGGAAGAAAAAGTAGCAGTTCTGGTATAACTTGGTTCATATTATCTTATTCTGTTGCTAAGACTTTGTGGAACATATAATTAACCATATGTTATGGATCAAATATACTAATAAAACTGATATACCAGTTTCTTTTAAAATATCTGGAGGATATGCACAATGATCACAGAAATGATATCACCCAAAGAATACAGAACACTTAAAAGAGAGATAAATGTTTCATGCATTACCTATAAGAACAAGAAAATTTGACCACTCAGAGATGTAGAATTATTGGCTCATAGTAACTGGGAAGGAGGATGCCAAAAGTTGGAAAGGAGTGGAAGATGAACTTGAAAAGATTAAGAATTTTGGTTAATCATATGAATTTGGGTTTAGTAGGTATAGAACAGACACTCCAAAGTGCTTAAAAAAACAACAGTACTGTGGGGAGAGCAAATTAAAAATGAGATTTAATCATAAGTTGTAATATTAAAGACTTTTAAAAATAAATATTGAGGCTGGAGCATTGGCTCCATAGTTCTGAATACATACTGCTCCTTCAGAGGCCTGGTAACAGGTTTGCTATTCCCACAAGAAGGGTTCTTCTTGTTTGAATTGCCTGTCCAAGGGAGCCCATGTCTTCTTCTTGCCTACGCAAGGTACTGCATACACCTAGTACACATAAACTCTGGCAAACACAACCTACACATTACAGTAACAAATAAAGGAATAAATATTTTAAAAATTCAATGTAATTGCTCCAATTTAAAAAGTTAAAATATATTTTGGTGAATAAGCATTTAATACTGCTTATAAGCTGTAGATTTCAGTAGAATCCAAAAGTCCTCAGTGTTCTTATTACTTTTCCTCTTACCTTCTTTTTCTACAATCACTGCTTTTTCTTCATCTCTGAACATCTATGAAACTATAAGTTTAACTTTAGAACTGAAAGGAACCCTTGAAACATGACAATCAGAGGATAGCAGCCTCCAGAAGAGGGATTCCTCTCATTTAATCATTACTTGTAGCTAATAAAACACTCCTTGTATCATATTTATCTGCCTCTATATCATATTTGAAAGCTATCTTTAGATGGCACAGCACAATATATTACGTTTAATTTTATGAATTCTATGTATCTAGAAATGGATGTTTTGTTAATGCCATGTTTTCCTTATTCTCAAAAACACCTAAAGCCATATTCATTCTCATTCCTTTCTAACCTCGTTCATTTAAATAAGATACAGCATTTATTTTAATATCTTTGTTCAAAAACTACAGTTATTATTACCCTTAATTATTTCCCTATGTGGCTTTAAATTCAAAATGCCTCTATAATTACTTTTCCATGAAATTTCTATGGCAAAGTTCAGCAGCTAAATGTGAATGACATTTAAATGAAGACATTTGGTCTGGGCTGAAAGCTGGTTTATTGATATCTAACAGGTAAAAAAGACCTCAGTTTTGGAAAGTTTAAATATTTCAAATAGCTCTGCCATCTCATTTTATTCACCTATTCATGGTGTGAGAGCTCAATCCCAAAACGGTTTATTTTTTGCAATAGGTTGTTACCACAGCAATTACGTGGATATAAAAATTGATATAAAATTTAAAATGAACTATTTAATTGTGTTTTCACAGAGTTACCTGAGACATAAATATCCAGCAATTAAAGTTGCCATTTATTGTAACAGAAATTGTGAAGTCTCCCTGCATATTTTCATTGAAAGAAGTCATAGGCATCCTGGTACTGCAAGGTCGTAGGGCTCAGAAGAGACGTGAGACCACTTCAGGAGGACATACCTCTAGGATGGCAACTAGAAACTGCCTAATGCCCAACATAACCATTGCATACAATGACATTTTTTTCCACTGAATCTGTTTCAATTTAAACAAATATATCGATCCACATGTGCAAGCCACTTGGCCTACCAGATCACACAAAGGGCAGACTTGCTTGTTATCCTGTGTGTCCTTTAAGACAGCCATCATGACTACAGGAGCTCCATGCTCTGCTGTCACATGGTGTCTGTTAGAATTGGCTTCCTTTTTAAAAAAAAGTCTATTTCAAGTGCACTGCCCCTACCTTAAATATCCAAAAATGTTGTTTGCATGTGTGTGTTAAATAAATTGGAATTTTAAAAATATGTAAGCTTTATTATCTTTATTACATGATTCAGCTTGCATAGAAATAAATCCAACTATAGTTGTGACAGTTTGACTAAGTTTTGCATTTGTAAATGATTTAGTATTATAGATAAAATTTTATATTACTTGTAGAAGTTACATTAGTTATTACTAATATATTTACTAATAGATGAGTATACTACATAAACTAGTATCTGTTTTTTCTTTATTTTATTTAATATGAAAATTATATTAATTTTATTTAATAACACTACTAACAAAGTAGTGTTTCTATAATTTCTATATAGTGTTTCTATATCAAAGGATTGTTTCAACAGAGAGTTGAATGATCATACCATGAGACCAGTAGTAGCATCAGGGGACTGCTTTCTCTTGATTAACAATAATGAAAACTGGCTGGGGTTAGTGTGGCTCCCTTATAATGCCAGTAATAGGAGACTGAGGCCAAAGTACTGGGAGCTGGAAGGTAGCAACATAAAGAGAGTTTCTCTTAAAAATGAAATAAGAAAAATGCCTTACATATGGACCTTAATTTTTTAAAGCTAGGCATATGGGCTCTCTGAAAACTCACTCTTGGTAGTTAGGAGTGTAGGGTGCGAAAGAAATTTCTCTAGGGCTTTTTTTTTTTTGTCAGTAACTCTAGTCAAATGTGTTCACTTCAAGTTCAGTGAGAGACTGAAAATCAAAAAATAAAAGTGAAGGGCAAATGAAGGAAAAGACTTAGTGTTCTGCTGTCTGTTAACACTGGCCTATAATCCTCTAGTGTCTCATTCTGTAATCACTAGGTTAATGTGGATCTTATTTGCCATGAACACAGATTTAGAGAATCTACAGAGAACTTGATGTTTTCATGTAAAAATCATGCAATTGCTTTCTAGGAAATGATTTTTACCATAGGTATTTACCAAAATATGACTAGTATTAACATGTATTGATATCCATTGGTACCAGTTCAAAAGTAACAAATAAAAAGTTCTTGTCTGTGGAGACAATGTAAAATTTTTAACATATAATAAGGAATTTTTATGAGATTATATGGCAATCTCAGAAGGTAAAATCTTCTAGAAGTGTGAGAGCAAAATATCATGCGATCTTAGTCAAATAGGAGTCATTCCATGGACTCTAGATACTGTGTAAGATTCATGACAGCTTAAGAGATATTACATGGACCTGTAACGTCACACAAAAACTAAAATCATAAATCACTATATGTTCTACATACATTAAGCAATGGGATTAAAGTAGTCAGATTATGTCGAATAGAGAAATTTCTTCTTTATGTTTCAGATGGCATAGTGTTAGTGTCTGTAGGGTGGGTAGAACTTTCTTGTCTTTCATTGCTGACTGAAATGGAACACTGAAATGTATTCCTAATGTGAAGCAAATTTTAATAAAAATAATACACAGAATAATTAATTAACATTTATTATAATTTACTACTGAGCTATCAGAACACCATCAGAAATAAAAATAAATTATGAACATGCCACGATATGTAGATGATTTATGTACTTAGAAAGTGTTCTTAAATTCTACACTCAATTTAAACTCATATGTACAAATTTAACAAATTTATTTAGACACATTAATTGTGACTTTTAAATATTAAAATTTTAATATTAAACACACTTGATAAAATAATTCCTAAATTATGGTGCAAAATAGTTTGTAGGTTAAGGAAGATAATCCTTGGAGACATATATCTATGTACAGCTTGTGAGTCAGCTGTGCAAGTAAAGTGCTGTTCATTTATTTGTAATCTGTTAAAAATTAGACAAAAATAATTCTAGATAATCTATAAATTGAAAAATGGTAAGACGGTTGTTCTCATAGTCTATGGAGCAGATTACATTATTTCCATTTTAATAATGCAATAATAAATTATCATTGAATTGATAGAAGCTGGTCATTACCTTTGTAGGCTAACATTTTATCAAGATTCTTTTTCTTCTGTAGAATGTTGACATCCCTTTTGGAAAACTTTTTTGGTAATCTGTAAACTGTAACAGACCTACTTTCAGTGAATGAAAACTGAAAACACCTGGCAAATCAAACAATCCAATGTCTCTTCTTTGAGACATATACCTAGTAATATAAACCACTTTTCAACACTTAATGTTGGTGATGTCTGGAGATTTATGTGAACAACACACAGTAAATGGATCTCACTAACTCTTCAACTCTTCAAATTTTCCTTCCCACATCAGATTTTGCCTCAGAGAAGACTAAGAACATTATTAGTTCATCTTTCCCCAATTCTAAACAAATGAATGGGACAGAGTGAACTTTGAAATAGTTGCTTGCTGGCCGTGGAGGCATGGAATTTTCATCATATATCCAAGTGGCCATTATCACCACCCAAACCTCCACCTTTTTTTTTAAGCCACCATAAATACCATCCTGTGTGCTGGAGTATTATACACATGAATTGAGATATCTACCTGGATTCTTTTTAAGGTGAAGCTTAAATTATTCAGACTTAACAGCAAATTCTAAGTTAAATCTGCTACTGTATTAGATAACTACATTCTTTGCAGACAAAAAAAATGTGCTAAATCTACTGGTATAAAAGTGAATATCAGTCTACTATAATTTCATTGTAAAACAGGAGTATTAAATTCAGTAACCCAAAGAAATTAATAAAATTAAACAATAAAGCTTAAATCTTCCACAACATTAAATTTCCTGCACTAGATAAGTCATCATTTAACACTGAAATAAAAGAGCACAACTGCTATTGTATGGTGAAATGTTAATATTTAAGAGAATTTAAAATATGAAAAGGGAGGTGCAGGGTAATATTTCATAATTAATAGGAATAGCCTTTGCTTGCTTATATTTTCTAGCAAATATAAATAAAACTTATTTGGATGTAAGGATCTTGGAAGTCTTCATCTGAAGTAAAAATATCAAAGTGTGAGTTTTCAATAAAATGAAACACTTCAAGTTTTAATTTAATCAGTAAATCAAATTGAAGTATGGAATCTCCCAGAAGTATTAACATCTATTCCCAAGAGTGTTATAGCAGAACGATGTGAGCGGTATGCATTTGTCTTTGATGGGAATCTCCACCCTGACTTCTGTAGTGGCTCACACTGTCGTACTCCCACTATCTGGGAGAAAAAGGTCATCTGCTGTATCATCGTCATCAGCATCACCATTTTCATCATCATCATTATTTAAATATTGACCATTCTGACTGAAATGAGATAAAATTTCAAAGTAATTTTAGTTCATTTCAATGAGGTCTTAGGGCCCTGAACATTTTATAAATATTTCTCAGTAATTTGCATTTCACCACTTGAGAGAATTGTTTAGATCCAAGTCCTGATTTTAAATTGGGTTATTTGTGTTCTTGATGTTCAGTTTATCTGAGCTCCTTGAATATTCTAGATAATAACCTTCTGTCAAATTTACAGTTTTTTCAATACTTTTTCCTATATTGTAGGCTGCCTCTTCATTAGAATAACGATGTATATGTCGTACAGAAGTTTCTTAGGTTCCTCTGGTCTACATTTTCAATTGTTGATCTTATTTCCTATCCTATTGGTTACTGTTTAGCAAGTCTTTTCTTGGGCCTATAAATTCAATATATTCCATGCTTTTCCTGCTGCTACTTCAGTGTTTCAAGTATTATGTTGAGGTCCTTGATTCAACCATAATTGAGTTTTTTGCCTGATAGGAGATAAAGATCTAGTCTTATTTTTCTATGTGTAGCTATTCGATTCTGCCCAGCTGTAGTGGCATATTTGTATTTTAATAAATAAATCTTACTGAAGACTGGAGTCAAATCTAAAGGCACTAAAGGTCAGGAAATGGAGAACACACCTTTAATCACAGGATTTGGGAGACTGAGGCAGATGGATCTTTGCCTGGGGTACACAAAATTAATGCAGAAACAAATCCAGGTGGTCGTGGCTCACACCTTTAATCCCAGTACTAGTGAGTCACATGCCTTAAGTCCCAGCACTAGAAGGAATATAAAATGGGAGGAGAGAAAGACTTAGTATGCATAGTCTATAGTTGCCCAGCCTTGGTAGAGACAAGACTTCTCTAGTGGTTTTGCTGCCTTACTTTTCTGGTTTTCGGGTTGAACCCCAATTTCTATCACCTGAACATAAGGAGAATTAGACTTCCAATTTCCTATTTTTATCCCTTCATCTCCTTCACTTTTTTATTTCTATAGCTAGGACTACAGGCACTATATTGAACAGGAATAGAGAGAGTAGACATTCTTGTTTTGTTTACAATTTTGGTGGAAATGATTTGATTTTTTTATGGTTTAACAACACATTGGATGTGGGCTTATTATATATCATCTTTATTATGGTATGATGTATTCTTTTTATCCTAACACTTTCTGGGACTTTAATCATCAAGGGATGTTAAATTTTGTCAAAGGACTTTTCTGTATCCAACACGATGAATTTTTTTCTTGAATCTGTTTATATGTAGATAACAGTTATTGATTTACATATATTGAATTATACCTGAATCTATGAAATGAAGATGACTTATTGTGGTAGATAATTTTGATATGTGCTTTAATTCAATTTGCAAGTATTTTACTGATATTATCTTTACATCTGTGTTCAGGACAGAGGATAAAGCTTATTTGTGAGGTAGGCTTGTCTTACTCAAAAACTTTCAATGCACCTACCACATGAGTAAGTTAAGAAAAACAAAAATATAATACCAAAACTTTAGGTTGTTATGACTCACAAATAAAAACAGTTTAATTAGCATTTTGTTGATAATATAATATTGAAAGTTCTTATATCATGTGTGATAATTATTGTTTCACTCATTACATTTTTGGTATCCTAGAAGAATTTTGTGAATAAATGCATATATTAACTTAAACTGTGATTTATTAAAGCATTATTCATTCAACTGTTCAACAAAGAGTCAGTGCATGAGTTCCGTAGGTTTGCACATAGCTATGTTTGAGGAATTAATGAACAAACAGGATTGAGTTGGTTCTTAGCCTAGTCATTTCAGTGATAATGGTCAGGAGGATGGCTCGGTGCAATGGGATGCCTGACATTAAAACTAAAGACCTGTATCTCATGATCTACATGGTGAAGGAAAAGGACTGACTTTGTACATTATCCACTGAGGCCCATACGCATGTTCCCTAATCCTCATTCATGCATACAAACAAACACATACATGCTAAATAAATGAGTAAATGTAGAAAATTACAGTAAGTAAATTACATTGAACTCATAATCACTTTTCAAAGGCTTATCCGTATTGTTTTGATTTTATACTTGCAAGTATTTTGCCTACATGTATGAATTTTACCATACGTGACCCTTATCTCTCAGAGGACAGAAAAAGATAAAATCTGTTTTATCTTGTGAAACAAATAATATGAGTCATCATATTTGTGTTGAGGACCTAACCATATCCTCTGCAGTAGAAGAAATTGCCCATAATTGCTGAGATATCTCTCCAGTCCCACATGTAATCACGTTTACAATAAACATCAAAATTGGGGATAGCAGACCAAGTAAAAAAGTGTCATATACGTTTGCATTAAGAGGTAACACTGTGTACAGAGTTTTGGGTTTAGTCTAACACTTTGAGATTAAACAATACTTACTGTATTATTTAATGTAATATTTAAAATAATCTCAAGTTAAACCAACTAAATATTATTTTAATCCTAGCTATAACCCAAATATGGGGATATTAAGGAAGTAAGTTTACATAATAAAGTACTCATATACTAAATTCTTAAAAAACTAAATTGATACTCCACAAACTAAAAAAAAATTATCAATCTAGCATTTAGGAATTTTTGTTTGTTTGTTTTTTCTGTGACTTTGGAGCCTGTCCTGGAACCAGCTTTTGTAACAGAGATCCACCTGCCTCTGCCTCCCAAGTGCTGGGATTAAAGATGTGCGCCACGACTGCCTGGCAGAAAATTTGAATAATAAATTCAATCTTCAAAATATTTATCAAAAATCATCTTTTCTAAATCAACAATATGATAGTGAATAATGATTTCTGCTATAAGTACTCTTTTTTCTATTCTTATTTGTAGGTGAAGCTTCCCATTGTGGTCTAAGAGGGAGTCAACATTTCATTGCCAAGAGAAGTAACTTATGCCACAAGATGAGAACTGCAAAGGTGTTTCCTGTGTACATAGAATTTGATCCTTTTAAGAATATGATTTAGAATGATCTCAAAACTTTCTAAAAATGCTTGTAGAATTACTAAACCAAGAATTAACTCAACTGGAATACTCTTTATATCATTAAGATTGAAAGTAGCAAGAGCTGTGGGATAGCAAAGAGGATTGTTTTTCAGGTATGAGACCCTGGAAACCTAGACCTTCTTGTCAGTATGTTGCTGAAAAATTCTACATCTCTTAAGATTGAACCAATAGCCTGTGTCACTGCAAGCTGTACAAAGCAAATCACTTCCCAAATGGCAAGGATAAACCCTCATTTATTGAACAACATTTCAAATTCTATAATAAATAAAAATTTCAGCTGTTGCCTTAGCTACTGTTTTATTTGATATGGGATGTTCTTCTGTAAATGTGTTCCTTATATTGGTTGATGAATAAAGCTCTTTTGGCTAATGACTTATCAGAGTAAAGCCAGGAGGGAAATCTGAACAGAGCAATATAGAGGGAATAGGCAGAGTCAAGGACACCCCATGTAGCTTCCAAAGGAGAAAGATGCCAGAACATTACCAGCTAGCCACAGCCTCATGAAGATACATAGATTAATAGAAGTGGGTTAATTTAAGATGTAAGAGCTAGCTAAGAATACACCTGAGTCATTGATTGGTCAAACAATGCTATAACTCATATAGTTACTGTGTGATTATTCTGGTATGAGTGGCAAAGAAATGAAAACATCTACATCTACATCTACATCAATTGCTATGAAAAGACACCATGGCCAAGACAACTTTTTGAGGAAAGTATTTAATTTTAATTAGAGCATTTTTTACACATTTAGAGGGCTAATCAATGATCATCATGGTAGGAAACAGAAACAGAGAACCATGAGTCTGGAACAGTACCTGAGAGCTTTATATCCATATCCATAGTCATCAAGGAGAGAGAGAGAGAGAGAGAGAGAGAGAGAGAGAGAGAGAGAGAGAGAGAGGATTGAGAAACAGACCTGGTGTAGGTTTTGGAAACCTCAATGCATACTCTCAGTAACACATATCTTTCAAGGCCACACCTATTTAAATAAGACCACGTCTCCTAATCCTTCTAATCCTGCTCAAACTGCTCCACTCACTGGTGACTAAGTATTCAAATATATGGGCTGATGGGGCTATTCTCATTCACACAATCACATCTGTGAAAAATAATTATCATTTGAATGTAAATCAAGTAATTCCTGAACATTTTAAACTGTATGTACAATTTATTAATTTTTATAATTCTATGTGAGTCATAGAAAAATAGATTTTGGCATAATTTATTTAATTTTTAAAAATATAAAATAAGTGTTAATTCAAAAAATGCTCAAAATCAGAAAATACAACACAGAGTAATATGAACTACACTGAAAGGTTGAGAAGATGTCCATTTCTCCTTTTCTATGCATCAAAAATATGTTTCATACACATTTGCAAGTCTTCATTTTACAGTATAAATAATATACTGAAATAATACAAATATAGAAAATGTATATATATATATATATATATTCTTTGCGATAAATTAATTTTTCTCTTTGTGGTGATTTAAATGAAAATTATCCCCCATGGTGGTACTGTTTGAGAGGTTAATAGAACACTTACGAAGTGAAACATCTCTGAAGGAAATATGTCACTGGGGAAGAGAGATTTTAAGGGTGTGTAGCCTCACCCTACCTTCATCTGTTTGTGTGTATGTGTGTGTATGTGTGAATGCTTCTTGCACGTGAGTGAAATATTATAAGCCAGCTTCAAGTTCCAGCCTCCATGCCATGTCCTTCTGCCCCATAAAAGACCCTAAACCTATGGCACAGTAATTCTATGTTCTAATGACACTTTCCCACTCAAAAAGAATTACCTTGAAACAAAGCATTAGCTGTTCACTATAATTCTGCTTGCTATGCGATCTGAAGGAAGAGACAGCCTGAATCTTTCCTATTGCACTTTCTTCATCAGAAAATAAGAGAAAAGTAGGATATGGTTTCTAAAATTTGTCCATTTTAAAAATGCAGAGTAATCAAGAAATAGGGATTGTGTGTGTGTGTGTGTGTGTGTGTGTGTGTGTGTGCTGTTCTCTTTATTGTTTGTTTATTCTTTTCCAGAGAAAATAGCTATTGTCCATCCTTGAGTTTAAGTGTATTGTTCATAAGTATAAAAAAGAAGAGTCTCAGAAAACTACTCAAAGACAAATCAGAACTACAGGAGACAGGATAAGCTTGCAGAAATACTGGAAAGTAGTTGGCATTTTAGGATGTATGCAGCATATTCAAACTAAGATTGCAATTCCCAAAATAATTGAGAATACAATGTATGCCAAATGCCACATTAATTTCTTTAAAGTCTGTTTCATCTGTTGATTAAAAAGATTTCCTGAAGTTTTATATCTGCTTGTATTTTTCCATTTTAATATATCTGAACTAATGTAATATTAATTGTATTTTAAAACTCAATCTGGCTTAAATTTTCATGAAACTCTGTAGAATAAACACAGAATAAAGCAATTTAATCTGAAGCTTGATCTTATACTTCAACATTTAAGATTTAGTTCTGCCTTAGGAATTCTATAAATGAATACATTTGTGCAGAGGCCTTTGATAAAGACCAGTAATGTATGCAGATTGGCACAATGAAAGACATTCCTCTTCTGTAATGCTTTTCAGAAATACCAATTTCTTTTGCTGCTTCTGTCCACATTATATAAATCTGTATGGTTTCATACTTGGGTTTCATTAATATACTTTAGAGTCTTCTGCTTCTAATTCTCTCCACTTCATTTCATTCTGTAAATTTTCACAGACAAACTTTCTTAGGGCATTCTCTTGGTGACCCTTCACAAATTTAATGTGCTCTATAACTTTACAAGTGAAAATAAATGATCTTACTCCATATAAGTTAACAGATCTTTTCTCCATAGTTCAGCTCACTCCTGTGTTAGCAGACTGCTAATTCTTTCCCAACTTCTCAGGAAAGGCCACTTTTTAGTAAGATGTAAAATATTTGTCCTCATAGGGAAAGGTCCAGCTTTTTAACCTCTGGGCAACAATTAGTTTTCGCAAACAGAATCCTTGTTGATCTCATCTTCTTGAATGAGTCGTCCTCTTGAATTATAGTCGAAAGTGTCTCCATTCAATGGCATTCTCTAATCTTTCCTAAAATATTCCTCCACAGAGAGGATTAATATCTGTTCTGCAGATTTATTTGAAACTCGAAAGATAAGAGTTAGAGGGTCCATGTTCTCATGACTTTAAATAAAAGTTCCGCATCCTACCAGATCACTTGGTCAGGTTGCTGCCATCAGTCTCCTGGCTCAACATGCTCCCTCCCTTTCTGACCAGGTGTCCAGATGACCCTTCTTTACACTGTTTCCAGGTTGGCATCTACCAAGCATGCTCTTCCTTGATAAGTGCTTCTGTGCTCTCAATGCTTAGATGCCCACAAACAGCACCTTGAAAACTTATTCCCCACCGATCATATCAATTATTTTTAATATTTGTCTATACTATCATAAAAGGATTAAAGTAAAGATTATTAAAATAGCACAAAACTGAACATTAAACAAAGAGGCAACCCAATTAAAAGGTGGGATATGATACTGAACAGAAAGTTTTCAGATAAGACAAATGACTAGTAAACGCATTGAAACATGATAAAACCTTTAGCTGTCAGACAAATGACTAGTAAACACATTGAAACGTGTTGACCACCCTTAGCTGTCAGACAATTGCAGATTGAAGCCAGTTTGGGATCCCATCTCACCAGGTAGGAATAGCCTTCAACTGGAATCCAAATGTGAACAAATGTTGACATGAATGTAGGGAAAAGGAAATAGTATACCTGCTGTTGGAATGAAAAAATGGAGCAGCAACTATAGAAAACAGTCTGGAGATTTCTCTGAGAACCTAGAAATAATTCTACCACATGACCCAGAAAACACCCCTGTGCCTGTCTGTGAAGAAAACTTGCATATCCATGCCCACTAATGCTCTATTTACAATAGTTAGGGAATGGGAGAAACCTGGATGGCCACCAACTAACAAATGGGTAATGAAAGCCTGGTATCTTTTCGCATTAGGCAATACTCATCTATATAAAAAAATGAAAAAAAAATCAGGTAAATTAGATGAAACTAGAAAAATTAGTGAGCAAGGTCATCCATGCTAAATATAAATATTGCACATTCTTTTTCACTTGAGGGTTCCAGCTTCAATTCTATGATATGTAACTAGGAAACTAGAATCGACCATTGCTGTGGAGTTCACTCGAGGAAATGGTACAGTATGATAAGATTGAAATGAAAGCAGAGAAGGGAAATATGGGAGTCGAAGGGTTTCAAGTAAGGAATAGAGTGATGGGAAAGGGGAAATGTGGAGTCAGGAAAAAGTTTAACTTAAATAAAGTGTGCATGAAGAAGCTATCTAAGAATTTATGATCTTGCAACCAAAGGACATGACACAATAAAAAAACCATACAGCCTATGTGATATGAAAACATAGGAAACAATAATTGCCATTAAAGTTTAAGTTTGAATAGGAAGAGGATGATGAGGGGAAAGAGAGTAGGATATGAAAAACCTTAGGAAGCTTCTGTAGGTTGTGAGCTAATTTAAAATGTAATAAGTTTTATAATAATGTTTTAACAGAAAGACTCCCATGTTAGTGAACAGTGTTGCTACCAGAAGATACAGTTGCTAAATGAAAAGCTCAGTGCCAAGCAAGTGTTGCCTCTGCGCAGGTCGCTGGTCATAGAAGCACTAGAGATGGCCGGTACAATGTAGGTTCCTGCCATTGTTTTTGATTGACTACCATACTAGATAGTAAGACCATATTTCTGAAGATACCATACATGTTAGTTTCAGGACACAGAATTCGGTCTGACACTTACCAATAATTCCTCCCTGGTAACTGGTTTTCATCATGCTTCAAGGTTCTTTATCAGCTGCTGGGGGAAAGACATCTATATTTTACCCAGCACTGAGCCCTGCCTGCTACACTACCAACATGAAAAGCAGTATGTGTTCATGGAGCACTGACTATGCTCCTGCTACATGGGAGGAAATCCATTCCTGGCATTGTAAACAAAGTAAGAACTCATGTCTAGGGAAGCCACAGGAAGTAGAATATAGCACGTTGATAATTTCCTAAATGCTAGAGTCAACTAACTGGCTACTAAATATTTATATTTAAAAATTTAGATTTGTGCTGTTCCCAAATGTGGTAAAGGATGCTTGTTATTGCAGACACATACTGTACAAACTACTAAAGTTAAGGCACTATAAATATTGATTTGCTCATGGGACTTCTATATTGACACCCTTACCAAGGATCAGGTAGCATGGAGGAAGGTAGGATGGAAACACTGAGAGAGCTGGAGGACATTGGAGAGTGCTGTAAAATGTTGCCTTCTAGAAAAAATATAGCTCCTGCACACCCACAAACTCACAGTAGCTATGGCTACCTATGCAGGACCTGCCTTCACAGATGAAGCAAATCAAATTCCAGTATGAAACTGGGGCAGGGGAGGCAGTTTCTCCTGAGACTCATCCATAAAGTGCATGCCACACATATACGTGCATCACATAGAATAAAATAAAATCAAGAGAAATCAGGGGGAATATGTTTATACTTTGACTGTCAACCCATTATAATTTTCAACATAGTGTAATATCATTGCAATAAGTAACATTACTTCCTCTAATTAAACTATAATGTTAACTATATTTGCTGAAATAATTCTGTTTCTGGACATATTAAAATCTTATTCTAATGCATGAAACTTATGACTGTTCTCAAAAATGTTCTCAGGGTTTCAATGTGCATTGATTTAAAATGTCATTTGGACCCATCTAGACTAACCTATCTTAGACCTAACCAAGAATGATCCCACAATGGAACTTCTTTAAAGCAATTCACATAGTAAAGTATATAGCAGTGATTTCTGATGAGTCTTACATTTAATTAGAAGACAGTAAGTCACCAGATGAACCTAAGATGTTTAAACCCTAGTTGATGACAATATCATTGACAGCATGATGCAAGGTTTTAATGTCACTGTAGCCATTTATCATTGACTGTCTAGTACAGGATTATACACACAACTGATGTTCAATAACCCTTATTATAATGTTGACTACTAGATAATGAATCATGGAGAATAACTAATTTAAAATAAAGAAAAATCCATATAGCTTCAGAAACTATGTGTTCCCATGAACATCACAGGAAGGGCCAGAGGATAACACTGTGAGAAAAAGAATTTTTACGTCTGGTAAAAATACAACAGTGCAACTATTCAAGAAGTAACAGATGGACTTAATCTGATATAAGTGTGAATTCAGGAAGATGGAATTAAAAACGCATGATCTGTTATCACAAATTTTCAAAGCAATAATCACAGCTAGAGTAAATAAAATCTCACCAGGTACCTCTGAAATTATATCTTCAAAACACATTTCTGTCTTCACCTTTGTGTTTGCATGTTGTAAATAACATTTTTGTGACTTAAAACAAAATGGTTCTTATTGGAAAGAACACGTAGAAAGTACTTATGTAGCCAACTAAAAAAAGCATCCAGATATAGTTTTCTTCAAGCCCAAGCAGAGTGCCAACTGTCTTTGTGGCTTTCAAACTTCGACAAAATTATTAATTTTAGTTACAAAGGCATTGTATGGAATATTTGTACTTGATGATACATCAATGTTACCTAAGGAATGGGCATACTGTGTGGAAAAATATTAATGGGTTTTTTAATAATGTATTAAATTAAGGTGTCCCTTGACCACATTCAGGTATATATTGTCATCTGGTGTGAGAAGGCAGTAAGAAAGGAATTAACACTTTTTTTTTCTACTTAGGTGGAACTCAGACATGCTGCACCAATGAAAAAGAAATCACAGTTCAATTCTCCTATTTACCAGGCATGGATATAGTGACATTAAAGGATATCAAGACTTGATTTTATATTCTCTATTAGGTAATGTTGGCCTTAAATGCCTACAAGAGCATCTGAGCCAGAGCCCTCTGTGGGACTGGGCCCAAGCCAGGGACCTCTGTGGGAGTAGGCCCAAGCAAGGGACATCCAGGAGAAAAGGTCTGAGCCAGTAACCTCTGCAGGAGCAGGCCTGAGGCAGTGACTTCCACAGGAGCAGTTACAAAGGGAGCAACCATTGAGGGAACAGGCCTGAAACAGAGACCTCTTTGGGACCAGACCTGAGCCAGGGACCTTCACAGGAGCTGGCCTCAGTAAGCTACCTCCCCTGGAGCAGGCCTTTGCAAGTGACCCCCACAGAAGCAGATATGAGGGAGCAACCACCAAGGGGGCAGGCCCAAGCCAGGGACTTCTGAAGCAACAGGCCTGAACCAGAAACATCTACAGGAAGAAGCCCAAGCCAGGGATCTCTGCCAGAGAAGCCTGAGCCTGCAACCTCCACCAGAGCTGGCCTTAGGCAGCAATCTCCACAGAGCAGGGACAAGGGAATGACCAGCAAGGGAGCAGGCCTGAGTCCGAGACCTCTGTGGAACAAGGCCTGAGCAACTGACCTCTGCAAAAACAGGCCCAAGAAAAAAAAAAACTCCAGGATTGCAGAGAGACTCCTCGGAGTGCCAAGCAACCTCAGGGAATACCAAGGTGTTCAGGGTGACTGGAACCTTGGCTCTGATTGAACTAAAAGGAGCAACCATCTGAGCCTTGGATCCACTGGCACCTGGAAGACTGATCACCAGAGACAGAGTCTCAACTACACAAATAAGAGGAAAAATGGATAGACAAGATAAGATCACACACAACACCACAAAGAGCAAAACACCACCAACAAAAACTAGTGGCTCTATAACAGCAAGACTTGACAACCCCAGTACAGATGAAGCAGAATAAAATGACCTAAAAATAACTTTAAGAGAATATTTGAGGCCCTTCAAGAGGAAATGAAAAATTCACTCAAAGATATGGAGGAAAAGGCAAACAAAAAATTGGAAGAAATCAACAAATTTCTTAAAGAAAACCAATAAAACAGTCAAACAGATAAAAGAAATGAATCAAGACTTGAAAACCAAAATAGAAACAATATAGAAAACACAAACTGAGGGAATTCTAGAAATGGAAAATATGAGCAAATGATCAGGAACCACAAATGAAATAATAAACAGCAAAATACAAGAGTTGGAAGAGAATCTCAGGAGCTGAAGATATAGTAGAAGAAATGGACTCATAAGTCAAAGAAAACATTAAATCTAATGAAAGCTTAACACAACATATCCAGGAAATATGGGACAACAGGAAAAGACCAAACTTAAGAGTAAGAGAGATAGAAGAAGGAGAAGTTCAACTCAAACGTACAGAAAATATACTCCACAAAATCGTAGAAGAAAACTTTCCCTACCTAAAAAAGCTATACATATGAAGATATGAGAAACTTACCAACAGTAAACAGACTGGATCAAAAAAATAGTCCCATCTCGACATAATAATCAAAACACTAAACACACAAAATAAAGGAAGAATATTAAGAGTTGCAAAGGAAAGAGGCCAAGTAACATATAAAGTCAGACATATCAGAACTATACCTGATTTCTCAATGGAAACAATGAAAGCCAGAGGTCCTGGTCAAGCACTATGTAGACACTAAGAGACCATAGATGCCAAACCAGACTACTCTACCCATCAAAACTTTCAACCACTAAAGAAGGACAAAACAAGATATTCCATGACAGAACCAGATTTACCCAATACCTAGTCATAAACCCAGCCCTAAATAAAGTACTAGAAGGAAATCTCCAACCCAAGTAAGTTAGCTACATCCACAAAAACACAGACAATAGATGATCTCACAGCAGCAAATCTGAAAGAAGGGAAAAAACACATTATAACAATGAAAAATAAAATAACAGTAACTATCGATCAATGGTCATTAATATCCCTTAATATAAATGGACTCTACTCACCTATAAAAAGACACAGGATAACAGATTGGATATGAAAATAGAATACATTCTTCTGCTGTATACATGAAACACGCCTCAACCTCAAAGAAAGACATTGCCTCAGAGCAAAGGAAAAAAAATTCCACTCAAATGGACCTAAGAAACAAGCTGGTATAGCTATTCTAAAATCTAACAAAATAGACTTCAAACTAAAATCAATCAAAAGAAACAAAGAAGGACATGTCATATTAGTAACAGGAAAAATCCATCAAGAGGAAATCTCAATGCTGAACATCTATGCCCCAAATATAAGTGCAACCTCTCATATAAAAGAAACACTACTAAAGCTTAAATCACACATTAAACCCCACATATTAATAGTGGGAGACTTCAACACCCCACTCTCACATGTATACAGGTCTGCCACACTGAAAATTAATAGAGAAATAAAGGAACTCACAGATGTTATGACTCAAAAGTCTTTAATAGACATCTATAAAACATTCCATCCAAACATACCAGAAAATACCTTCTTTTCAGCACCTCAAGGAAACTTCTCAAAAACTGACTACATACATTGTAACAAAGAAAACCTCCACAGATACAAAAAAATGGAATAACCCCATGTATCTTATCTGATCACCATCGCTTAAAATTAGAATTCAAAAGCAACACTAATTTCAGAAAGCCCACAAACACATGGAAATTAAGCAATGCTCACCTGAATCACCAATGGGTCAAAGAAGAAATAAAGTAAGAAATTAACGACTTCCTAAAATTCAGTGAAAATGACCACAAAACATATCCAAATTTATGGGACACAATGAAAGAAGTGTTAATAGGAAAGTTCATAGCACTAAATACCTACATAAAGAAGCTGGGAAAATGCCATACTAGTAAGTTAACGGAACAACTGAAAACTCTAGAAACAAAAGAAGCAAACTCACCCAGGAGGACTAGAAGGCAGGAAAAAATCAATTGAGAGCCTAGATCAGCAAAATAGAAACAAAGAAAACAATACAAATAGTCAATGAGACAACGAGTTGATTCTTTGAGAAAATGAAGAAAGTAGATAAACCTTTATCCAAACTAATCAAAAGGCAGAGAGAGAATATCCAAAATTAACAAAATCAAAAATGAAAGGGGTGACATAACAACAGACACAGAGGAAATCCAGAGAAACATCAGGTCATATTTCGAAACCTGTACATAAAGGAAATGGACAATTTTTGGAAAAATATCACCTATCAAAATTAAATCAAGATCAGATAAGCAAATTAAATAGACCTATAACTGCTAAAGATATAAAAACAGTCATCAAAAGTCTCCCAAACAAAAAAGCCCAGCACCAGATGGCTTTTAGCACAGAATTCTACAACGTTTTCAAAGAAGAACTAATACCAATACTCCTCAAATTGTTACACAACAGAAACAGAAAGAATATTGCCAAACTCTTTTAATGAGGCTACCTGATACCTAAACCACAAAAAGTCATTAGTAGAAAAGAGAAATACATATCAATGTCACTCATGAACACTGATGTAAAAATACTCAATAATAATATGACAAACTGAATCCAAGAACACATCAGAAAATCTAGATCATGGATCTAGAAAACATTATATTGAGTGAGGTAACCTAGACCCAGAAAGACAAATATAATATGTATTCACTCATAAGAGGCTTTTAGACATTAAGCAAAAATAAGAAAAAAAAAAACAGCCTCCAATTCACAATCCCAGAGAACCTAAACAACAATGAGTACTCTAAGAGAGACATATGTTGATCTAATCTACTTGGGAGGTAGAAAAAGAAAAGTTCTCCTGAGTAAATTGGGAGCATGGGGATCATGGGAGAGGATAGAAGGGGAGGTGAGAGGAAGGGAGGGGAGCAGAAAATAAATAGCTCAATAAAAACAATTTTAAAAAGTTCCTACAAGACAAGGGCCCAAACAACATGCATGTGGCTCTAAATTGCAGAAAAGATATCTGTCTGCATTATTTTATCACCTATAGAAGAGTAGACATGAATGCCCTTCCTCACTTTGGCAACATCTGTATCTTGTAAGAACTTGCCATAAAAAATAAATTATCTCCTTCCTCAACACATATAGTATGGGAACTTAATCTGAAATGACTCTAACAATATAGTTATTTTAATTTGTCTACATCTGTATATTCCTTATATTGGACTCTCTGCTATGTTTTAAATTCAAAACCCAATTGTTATATATTATCTTTTTTACAAAGTAAAAATACATATACCTGTTTGACTGGGATCTGGATAAAAATAATAGGAATATTTTTATAATACTTTCCTCACAATGCAATGACAAAAACCAAAACTAAATGATATCTTTTAAAGTTAAGTAACAACAATGAATCAAAATAATCCAAAATATCACAAATGCTCCACAAAGGGAAATCATGCTGAAAACTAGTGCTAATGAATATGTAGACATTGGTGGAGAATCTACAGCCACTAATTTACTAAACTAGAAAACTCCCAAGCAACACTCTAAACATTTGCCTTTATAAGCACAACGTAGTCTTCTCCTCTCACCAAGAAAACTTCTCTTTGCAACAGAGACCACTACAGAAAACCACAATCAAGCAAATTGCAGAGTTCTTGTCTAAATGGATACATCTACAAAACATTTCTGTAACAAATGTTCAAGGAACATTGTAGAAGAGTGAACAGAAATATTGAAAGAGCCAGATGATCTGGGATTTTGCCGTGAGATTGTACCATGAGTAACATCAGAACCTACACCCATAAAGTTTCACCAACATAGATGTATAAAGATGATCTGATCAAGGACAAAACCAATACACATGTCAGAATATCTGGGAAAAGTCTATGAGGTCTCAGCTCTACTCAAGACTATGAAGGAAAGCACAGAGCATGAGAAATAGTCTTCCTCAGTAAAGAGCACACCAACTTGTTGTCCAGTACTAAACGGTCAGCATTGAAAACATACATACACATAAAATTTTACAGACTGAGAAGGTTCTGTCTAGGAATATATATGCATTTTCATACAATAAAAACTAAAGAAAATAGAGGCCATAAATTGGGAAGAGATCAACAAGGGTATATGGGAAGGAAAAGGAATTTAGCAATTATATTATAATATCAAAAATCAAATAGTAAAAACAAATTTAATGTATTTAAATAAAGATTTAGGATACTGTTGAATGTAATATTCTATTATTTTATTATCTAAAATAATTTCAACTTTAATCAACAATAATCTATTATTTTGTTTAGTAATTTCATATATTTATTTTATTTTTTTCTTGAGACTATTTCTTGTGTATTTCAGGTTGCCCTTGAACTTATTTACCTACTGCATTGAACTTATGACCCTAATGCCGCCTTCTTAAATGTTGGGATTATAGATGTTCTGAGCCATACCTACCGCAGTGCTAAACAATATATTAACATTCTAGCACATGTATAGCAGAATTCACTTTACTATTTAAAATAACATGGAATAATATTTAAGTTGTTATGCTGAGTCAGGATACAATCTTACCATTATGTTTAAGAATTTATTTTTCTTCATAGCTTTTAAAAGGAAAATTGAAAACATTTGTTGTATTTATGACCATCTTCTATTGTTTATGAGCTATCCTATTGCTATAATCCATTTCTCATTTCCAAAAACTTCAAATTTGAAAGCTTGTTTCTGTATCTGTCTGTCATCAGGTTCATACTATTGAGGAATACGCTAGCCCAGTGGGTCTCAACCTTGCTAATGCTGCAACCCTATAATACAGATCCTCATGTTGTGGTGACCCCCAACCATAAAATTACTTTTATTGCTACTTCATAACTGGAAATTTGCTAGTTTTGAGTCGCACTGTAAATATCTAATGTGCAGAATGTCTGATCTGCAACCCCAGTGAAAGGGTCTGTTCAGTCCCACAGGGGTCACAGCCCAGGGTGAAAACTACTACTCCACAGTCTCTCAATAGATTCAGCATGAATCTTCCCCTGTGGCACCGGCCTACTCTTCCCAGTGCTCCTCACAATGACATGCCCTTGGTTTCTCAGATTCCCTTAAAGTAGTGGTGACTAAACACATGTGCATGAGTAAAGTGATTGACAGGCCTGACATCTGTGTGGGTATTCACTACCCTCGCTCATTTTTGTTTAGGTTTAATCTCCCTTTGCCATAATTTTAACAATGTGTATCTTTTTCTATTTAGCAATATTTCATAAATTACAATGTGTTATAATCACATTATAACTTGTAGATCATTGCTTTTCATTTTTAATTAAATTTGTTAGAATAACAAAACTCTCCAGTGTTAAATTTAAGGCTTCTTGTAGTTATTTCACCCATCAAGGCTGGCAGCATAACTATGTGGGATTGTTTGACAGGGAGAGGAGGTTTTTAATTTAGCATTATTCCTGCTTCAGGGCACTTAAATACGCTCGCCCTGTTTTAGCATGCCTTATCACTTCTGATTAAGAACTGCATTGCTGAATAAGCCACTTATTTCTTGGTCTTAACTATTTGAGAGCTAAGTTATGATAATTTATGTTCATTTTTGGTGTTGTTTGGTCCTATATAGTACCATTTCTGCTTCATAAGCACAGAGTCATCATTGGCACTAACTTTTGTTAGAAATCTGTTGGTACGATTCATAAGGAGTGACATCTAGAAAGCCTCAGAAAGAAAACCTGCAGACTTGCAAAATTTTTGTAAGGCTTGTTTTGTGCATAAAATAATATTACAAATTCCACTTCTAAGTCACAGGCACTTTTAAATATTAACTCACTAGTAGATTAAGATATTTTTACTGACTTTTGCTTAGCACTGTATTATTGAACATTTTTGGAAAATAGGAACAACTGGAGAGAGAGAGAGAGAGTGCTCAGATAAAAATTTTCTGGCCTTAAATGCATACCATATAAACTTACCTTTTTCAGGATCCTGTGCTATCAAACTTTACATTGATAGTCAGTAAATATAATATTTAACTTTCATATGTATGATTATGGGCTTTCAATTATTTCTTTTCTTTTTGAATTTTTCATGCAATTACATAATTCCCCACCCTCTTTCCCCTCCAAACCACTTCATATACTCTTTATTGCTCACTTTCAAACTCATGCCCTTATTTTTATTGTTACTGCATGTATATATATATTCCTATATATATATTCCTATATATATATTCCTATATATATATATTCCTAGTAACCTGCTCTGTCCATACGATATCACTTGCATGAATGTATTCAGAACTGATCATTTGGTATGGGTTAGCTAATTGTTGTGTTCTTCCCTGGACTAGACAATTCATTCCACACTCATCATTCGTTAGTTGTCTATAGTTTCTTGCCTCAGCTATGTATCTGTGTTTTAAAAATACATTTTGTGGATGTATTTAATGACATGACTCAACAATTAAAGGCTCTTAAGTCAAAATCTTTAGACACAAGGTGTTCTTTTTAAACTTGCTACCACTTCTCTGAGGAGGGCAGAGACAGAAGGATCTTTAGGGCTTGTTGGTTCTGAACTTAGCAGAGATGAAAGCTCCAGGCTTAAAAAGATACCTAGTCTTACAGGAACAGGTCCAAAATAATAGAAGTGGCAACTTGATGACCTTTTGTGCTTTGGCACACATTCACAGCTGCATACCCATGATTAGACACACTGTACATACACATGTGGACAGACACACATAAATAATAAATAAATAAATGTTGTAAAAGAAAACTGACATGATATTCTATTTTCGTTAAAATCATATTTTATACAATGTAAAATTTCAAAGAACAGAGAATAAACAATATTAATTGTAGAATAAATCATTCCTAACACTTACATGCAAATATATAGTATATATGTGCATTCGTTTTAATTTAACTACTATTATTTTTTAACAATTTATTCTCGTAACTAAGAATCAAACATAGCACCTTTTTTGTTCTAGGCTAAGAAGTCAACTAAGGACCTACATTTACAGTTCCCATATTATTTTCCTTTTTTTGAGATTATAATATAATTGGAATATTTTCCCCTTCCCTGTCCTCCCTCAAAACCCTCCCCAAACACCCCTTCCTGTTCTACTCCAAGTTCATGGCCTTATTTTCATGAATTGCTTTACAACATACACACATTTAAATATAACCTTCTCAGTCTATATAGTGATACATTCAAGAGTGAATTTGTCTGTTTGTGAATATGTGCACTTGTGAGTATAGATGCTCAAGGAGTCTGCAGTTTGAGATTCAGATAGTTATGACCTGTCAGACATGCATGCTGGGAACTGAACTCAGGTCCTGTGAAGGAAAAGTTTGTGCTCTTATCTACTGAGTCATCTCTACTGCAATCATTTTTTTAAATTTGATCTGAGGTTCCTCTATATTATAGAAAGCTGCTAGTCTGATCTTGAACTTGCCAGTGCTCTCCGCCTGCTGAAGTGCGAGGTTTGGGCCATCAAGCTTTGCTTAATTTTATTTAAAAAATAACAGAACCATTAACATGCACACCTGTCATCCTTTGTATAGCAATTTAAGTTGTTAACATTTCCTGTCCATAGGGCTATGAGGAGAACAAACGAGAAAAACTGCATGTAGAGCACTGAGGAGTGTCTAGCTAACCCATACCAAATGATCACATGAAAAGAAACCAGCTAATACAAGAAGTGCTATTGAACTCATTATGGTTTACAATGTGTTTTATAACCATTTAGCAATATATAGCAAATACTTCAAAGGTTATTAAATATCATTCTACAATGTTATTTCGATATACATACTTGATTATAATTATACTTCTACAAATCTTGGTTTGGTTGGGCATTCATATTTCTCTTTCACATTAATTCCATACTCTCTGAAGTCCTTAAAAATACATATTTGCATGTAAAAAGACCTTATAAAATTCTTTTATGTTCTTTTTCATATTAAAAATTAAATAATATTTTACAAGATAAATTATATTAAATTTTATATTATCACTAGAATTCTTAACGTAATTACATGTATTTAATATAGTAATATTAATAATATATTCTTTTTTTATATTCTTTTATTTTTCATTCAAAAAAATTTACACTTCCTCCCCTTCTCCCAGTCCCCTCCCGCTCCCCCACTAACCCTCCTCCCTCCCCCTGTTTCCTTAAGAGGGGGCAGGGTACCCTGCCTGGTGGGAAGTCCAAGGCCCTCCCCCCTCCATCCCGGCCTAGGAAGGTGTGCATCCATATAGACTAGATTACCAAAAAGCTAATACATGCAGAAGAGATAGGTCCCAGTCCCATTATCATTGGCTTCTCAGTCAGCCCCCATTGACAGCCACATTCAGAGATTCCGGTTTGATCATATGCTCATTCAGTCCTGGTCCAGCTGGATTTGGTGAGCTCCCATTAGATCAAGCACACTGTCTCAGTGGGTGGACCAGCCTTTCCTGGACCCGATTTCCTTGCTCATCTTCTCCCACCTTCTGCTATTCGACTGGACCTTGGGAGCTCAGTCCATTGCTCTGATGTGAATGTGGGTCTCTGTCTCTATCTCCATCCATCGGATGAAATTTCTATGGTGATGATCAAGATATTCATCAATGTGACTATGGGACAAGGCTAGATCAGGCACCTTCTCCTCTGTTGCCCAAGTACCTAGCTGGGAACATCCCCGTGGACACCTGTGATCCCCTGTAGAGCCAAGACTCTTGCCAATCCTAAAATGACTCCCTTAATGTAGATATCTTATTCCCTTCTCCAATATCCACCCTTTCTCCATCTCCACCCTCCCACTCCCCCAAGCTCTCCGCAGTCCACCCCTTCTTCCTTCTCCCTCCCTCTCTGCCTTTCACCCCCTCACCTCTACCTACACCCCTATCCCCGTTCCCGTGCCTCCACCTTTTGCCCGGCGATCTTGTTTGCTTCCAATTTCCAGGAGAATCTATATATGTTTATCTTTGGGTTCACCTTGCTATTTGGCTTCTTTAGGCTTGTGAGCTATAAGCTTAATGTTCTTTGTTTATGGCTAGGGTCCACTAATGAGTGAGTACATACCATAATCATCTTTTTGGGTTTGGGATATCTCACTAATGATAGTGTTTTCTATTTCCACCCATTTGCATGCAAAATTCAAGATGTCATTGCTTTTTACCGCTGAGTAGTATTTTAATGTGTATATATTCCACACTTTCTTGATCCATTCTTCCATTGAGGGGCACCTAGGTTGTTTCCAGGTTCTGGCTATAACAAATAATGCTGCTATGAACATAGTTGAACAAATGCTTTTGTAGTATGATTGGTCATCTCTTGGGTATATTCCCAAGAGTGGTATTGCTGGGTCCTGAGGTAGGTTGATTCCCAATTTCTTGAGAAACCGCCACACTGATTTCCAATGTGGTTGCACAAGTTTGCATTCCCACCAGCAATGGATGAGTGTTCCCCTTACTCCACATCCTCTCCAGCATAGGCTATCATTGGTGTTTTTGATTTTAGCCATTCTGACAGGTGTAAGATGGTATCTCAAAGTTGTTTTTATTGCTAAGGACCTTAAGTATCTTTTGGCCATTCGAACTTCTTCTGTTGATAATTATCTGTTCAGATCATTATCCCATTTTTTAATTTGGGAATTTAGCATTTTAATGTCTAGTTTCTTGAATTTTTTGTATATTTTGGAGATCAGACCTTTGTCTGATGTGGGGTTAGTGAAGATCTTCTCCCATTCAGTAGGATGCCTTTTTGTCTTAATGACAGTGTCCTTTGCTTTACAGAAGCTTCTCAGTTTCAGGTGGTCCCATTTATTCATTGTTGCTCTTATTGTCTGTACCACTGGAGTTTTACATAGGAAGTGGTCTCTTGTGCCCATGTATTGCAGGCTACTTCCCACTTTCTCTTCTATCAGGTTAAGTGTGGTCAGATTAATATTGAGGTCTTTAATCCATTTGGATTTGAGTTTTGTGCATGGAGATAGATAAGGATCTATTTTCATTCTCAAACAGGTTGACATCCAATTATGCCAGCACCATTTGTTAAAGATGCTTTCATTCTTCCATTGTATACTTTTAGCTTCTTTGTCAAATATGAGGTGTTCATAGGTTTGTGGATTAATATCCGGGTCTTCGATTAGATTCCATTGGTCAACATCTCTGTTTTTATGCCAATACCAAGCTGTTTTCATTACTGTAGCTCTGTAATAGAGTTTGAAGACAGGGATGGTAATGCCTCCGGAAGTTCCTTTATTGTATAGCATTGTTTTGGTTATCCTGTGCTTTTGTTTTTCCATATAAATTTAGTTATTGTTCTCTCAAGGTCTGTGAAGAATTTTGTTGGGATTTTGACGGGGATTGCATGGAATCCATAGATTGCCTTTGCTAGAATTGCCATTTTTACTATATGGATCATACTGATCCAGGAGCATGGGAGATCCTTCCATTTTCTGGTATAATTACATGTATGTTAATATAGTAATATTAATAATATATTCTTATTATGTAATAGCTTTCTTACTCATTTTAACAACTGAATTCTACAGATAATTCTGTGCATATCTATTAAAACAATCCTCTATGTTTATTTTTGATTTCTTTATATTCTTAAATCAGTAATAACCTATGAAATCTTTCACCATTTCTTCATCACAATAGCCAATGACCAGTGTTTGCTCTGTATATTGCAGTATAATGATCTTCTCATTAATCTACATAGATTATGAAGATTTATTTCTTTTCTAAATGGAATTTATTACTCTTTGATTTGGTCTGTGCTTAATTACATTATTTAGCAACCACCACTTAGTTTCAACTAATTCCTAGACTATCCTGAAGTAAAATTTTCCTTTTAAGCTTCCTAAATACTTTAGATGTTTTCATTTTTCTTTTCTCTGGACTAAATTATTTACAGAAACTAACTGAGTGAGATCTGTCAGTCCATGAGGTGAGAAGGTCAGGAGTGTCACAAATGTTTCAGATGCCCACGTTCTGAATTTTCATCCAGTTTCCAACATATTGCTTTCAATAGACACATTTTTTATTATTGCAGTCTTAGGAATATTTCCAAACATTTATCTTCTTATTATTTTCATCAGTTCACTGAGAAGCATGCCTCAGTAGTTGCTATCACTATATTATTGAAGTGAATCCATAGATATATGTCTATAATATGAGTACGATAATGACTATAATGTGCTTGGTATCTTTTAGTCCCCATATGACCATGACACCATGCAATCTTCATTTCAATATCTGAATAATATTCTAGTGCCAATAAGAACTAAACTATACTGCTTTGTGTCTACTTAGTAACACTTAGGAATCAAAGCCCAGAACAGCTGTTCTCTACTAATTCTGTATAGAGCACCGTATAAAACAATCTTGAGCAAAAACAAACTGTATGGTAGTATAAATTGGTCAGTAAGATTCTAGAGACCCATGGAGCCTCGATGGTTTGGAGGGGAACTATGTCTCCTGAAAAGGAGCCCTGTGTAGTACCTTTACTCTTCCATTTGATGCCTGGCATTATGCTGTGGAATCATAACATCAGGAGAAGCCACAGCTGTTTTGATAGAAAAATAAATACTCTTGGCAATGTATTTATTTAGAGATGCTTGAGGAAAATTTTTATGAAAATATTCATAGTTTCATTACTTAAATAACTTTATTTTTATCCATTTACTTAATCAATTAAATGTCAACTGTTTAACAAGCACTATTGTATTTGTGTCTTTCTTTCAACTTTGTTATGTGATGCTAATATAACAACTATATTCCAACTTCAGCATTTGCTTGCACTAAAGGGGAGGTGACTATGTGGAGTGATGATAAACCAAAGAGAAAGATTTTTAGGATAATTTAGATTCTGTCCAAAATAATGGGGTTTATTAAATCCAGAAAATAGGGACACCTTATAAACACAATTAATTGCTCAAGACAGTTTATTATCCACAGAGGTGCAGTCAACAGCTAAAAATAGACATATGGAGTTTCCCTGTAGAGTAATATGTTAAAATGATCAAATTTGGATACCTAAAATTATTTCATAAAATGGAAATGTAAAAATCTTAAGTATATCATGGAATTAGAGTCTATTTTGTAATAATTATACATGACCATATTTTGTGGAATATAACAGAACTTCTGTGACAGTTTTTGTCTTTATTTAAAATTGTAGAGTAGTAAAATCTGAAGGGAATCAGAAATAGCAGTGGAAGTATATATTTTTCTTTAAATATGTTTCAATTCAAACACAAACAAACAAATGAACAAAAAAAAAAAAACAAAACAAAGAAAAAAACCATTCAGGCTGGGAAGATGGCTCAACCGTTAGAACTGATTGGTCTTCCTGATGACCAGCTTTCAATTCCCATCATTCACTTGGCATTTCACAACTGTCTGTGGCTCAAATTCCAGAAGATATGGTACCCTAACAGAGGCATGAATGTAGGCAAAACACCAGTGCACATAAAATAAAATGAAATAGGTATCTACAAAAATTTGAATGTCCTTAAAACAAAATGTGTTCCTTCATATGATTTTTTTAAAAACTTTAAATCATCTCAGCTCCCAAAGATGATTTTTATGGGCAACACATTATTTCCCCTTTTAACTGAAAAATAATCAAAGAACTAAAACATAATCCAATGGGAAACAAAAAATATTTACAATTGCTCTCATTTAATTAACAATGTTATTATATATATATATATTTACTTACTTAAAAAACGTTAGTGAGCTAGAGATAAAGCATTGAGGTTGAATTTTTGTCTAACTTTGTGAGATCCTTACTTCTACTCCTAGTACTGCAGGATGATAGACATTCTTTACAAATACTATATTATTATAATATGTTTCTTCTTCTCCTCCTCTTTCTACTCCTTCTCTTCCTCCTTTTTCTTCTTGTTTCTCAAGACAGGGCTTCTCTGTGTAACTGGCCCTGAAACTTGCTCTATAGACCAGGCTGGCCTCAAATTCACAGAGATCTGCCTGCCTCTGACTTCTGAGAGCTGGGATTAAAGGTGTGTGCTGCCAACACCTGGTATAAAATGATAGTTTTAAATGAAAATCTTAGTAAGGTTAATATTTTAAATCTTCCAATGGTTGATTACATAAGATTGTCTTTCCTCTTCCAGCATATACTCTAGTCATCTTGTTTCACGGAAAAACATCACTATATTTATTCCTTCAGGGTAATGACCTATTATACCAGGATGAGGCAATCTCTATACAGAATGAAGACTGATGTTAATCCTTTCAAGAATGACTTGAGTACTCCATGAGAGTACCGAATTACATTTTAGCATAGTTATATCTTGAAGCCAGTAGCTTGCATGCATTGTATCAAAGAATGCATGAATAACCTTATTTCAGCAAGAGTAGTAAATAAAGTTATTACATAATACACCGTGTCTTTCTAGAATTTTACTTTTATGCATAGAAGGTTGCAACCAATTCTGAAGGATATCCTAAGGAAAGTGTGCTTTGCCTGGGGCTCTGAGCTATGTAATCACACTCTGGGGCTGTTCAGAATTGAATTCCAGTGAAATGAACTGAAGGAAAACTTAGAGAGTTTCCACTTCATATCCTGCTTAACTTCAGTTATTTTCCCCAAATGCTGTAGAAAGTGCTTTGAAGAACTTCCAAATATTGTCTCCAAAGAATTAGAAGTTCTTGCAGTTACAGATTAAAAAAAAAAAAGAAGAGGAAAAAGGCTCAAATACCATCTGAAAAGAAAGCAGATGAAAGTATCCACATAGAAACTGACCAAGAGCCAGAAGCTGCCCAAATAGGATTTATTATTTTATAGTCTTTCTTTATTCAATAGAAAATAGTGGTATTTAAGTTTAATCATCTGGAGGCTCAGAACTAAACTATTATACCCCTTGATATTAGAATTCATCTGTAAGTATTTATTTACTGCTATTAATCATAAACATTTTAAGTGAAATAAATTAAAATCATATCATAGGTCATAATTCTGATAATAAATGTTATATACAAAATAGCTTCAGCTACTAAGTGGAGTAAAGGAACTTATTGTAATAATATAGCAGAAACTGGATAAACAAGTAAAATAAAAAGTCTGCTTGTGCTGTGGATATGGCTCAGGAGATAAAGTGCTTGCCATCCAAGCATGTAAACCTGAGCTGGATTGTGTATAGGTGTATAGGTGGTATCATATGCAGGCATGAGCTGGAATTTATAGAGGTGGTAGGATATGTGTGGTCCAAGCATTTTTACAGTAAGACTGGAGATAGATACAAGAAATTCGCTAGAATCTCACAGACCAGATCCTTCTAGTATACAAAGCTGTGGAACAAAAAAGAGTTTCTGTATTGAGTAAGTGGAGGGCTAATGCCTACACTGAGGTGGATCTGTAGCCTCCACATGCATGCTGTTGTATGGCATACATGTTCCCACACTCACATGCACAGATGCATACACATATGAATACCATACACATGAACACATGCAAAAGACTAGCTAAAATTATAATAATAAAAAGTCTGTTATATCAATATCTATGTAACTTGACCTTGTTCTGAAGTAGATGTCTATCATGTGTTTTACACGCATTGTTTTTCTTTTGCTAAATCCAATTGCTCTTCTAATTCCCTGTCCTCCATCCAGTTGCCATAATTTCATGTTTAATGCCCTATGTGGTTTATCCTAATTTGACTAGATTGTACTTAGAAGGCTGTGCAAAGCAGCAAAATCCTAGTTTTATCTGCCCCGTGGGTATTGATCAAATTGGCAGTCCTTCAGCTCAACAGTCACAGATATTAATTTGTTCCTCCTCTGCCTCCCAAATCACTGAGCTGTAAGAATTGCAAGCCATGCTTGTTTTGCTAGTGAATCCTTCCTAATTTCTTGCTGGCTTTGTGCTTAGCAGTGCACACAGCATCGCTGCACCACCCTTCTACCGCGACTAAGGTCTCTTGGAATGGGCTTGTTCCAGCAGAGACACAAGAGCCAAGAAAACACTGATTCTTAGGACATGCATCCCAAGTCTAATCAAATTAGAGACCATCAGCCAGTGATCTTTCCTATGCAGAGTGAATTCTGTACAGCATAACCTCCTACTCCTGTCACTCTGCTTCCCAGAGCACAAATATCGGGAAGATTTGAATCCTTAATCGGATGTAATTGAATTTTGATCATGCTTTTTCTTTCTAAGGGGAAAAGGTATGATTTTGTCTGCTCTCCACCTTTCAAAAGAGCAATTGTTGTTTCATTTTCTGCTGTCTCTTACTAATATGGTCAGTACAGTCAGGAAGATTCTAGAAGGTCATCGTAAGTCTGCCTTAAATTTCCCCAAATCAATGAACAATGTTTCTCCCCCACACAAATAAATACATTGATAGCAATTTAATTTTAAAAGTTCTGATTTCTGTTATTAAATTGGACAGAATAAAACATGGTCAGCTGCTGCTAACCTCAGTACTGTATAACCTTTGTTAAGAAGTCTTAAGTAAATCTAAGAAACTTCTAGTTTCCTTTTCCATTTGACTGTGTACTCATTAAAACTGAAAACTAAAGGTGAGAACATTTCTTCACTTTTATTTAAGATATTTACTTAAACCAATTATAATTCTACAGAAATGATGTCCAATTTATTGCTTTGCCTGTCTATTTATTAAAATACAGAGTTTCCATTAATTGCATTGGATGCTTGGGAAGCTAGCATGTTTCCTAAGATAGCTCCTGTTAAAATATTGCTGAACTTTATTAGCTTATATGTCTATGAATTTTCTTAAGCTTTCCTTAAAGCTACATTTCAAATAATTACTCATATTGATAATTTAACAAGAAAGGAATAAAACTATAAGTAAATTTTCATACAAAATGGATTTATTCCATTTCAATTATATGTTCACAATGAATGTTTATATGCTTGAAGTATTTCATTTCCTCAAAAGTGAAGTTAAATTGTATATAAATTATAACAAAATTTTAACTATTATAAAACATTGTTCCCCAGAATTGGTTATCTTACTGCTTGTAAGTGTCAATAGCAATCTAAAACAGCAAATCCTACATAATTTGTAACTTTTTGTTTTTATTAGGTGTACCCCTGTAGACAGCATCATAAACCAACAGTAAACATGACTGAGTCTTCAACCAACATCCCAAACAGCTGAATAATGAGCCCCAACACATCTGCATCTCATTCCTTCTGCCCAAGGAATGAAGAACATTTATACTTTACTTTGCTAGAACATCCTCAGCATCAGAAAGCTGTTTGAAGGGACCTATTGTTATAGATGCTGGAAAACTCACTCTCTTGGATTAAAAAAATCAAAAGATTGAGTTTTATTTCCACCATATACTTTGAGTTTCTTCCATAACTTTTGAAAGACTAAACACAAAATATTTAGATGCCATTTGATGTCAAGATTAGTCACTTCGTGCAGTGTTGTATCAACAACTTCAAACTTTCATAGTTTTAGAACTAATTGCAAAAGATACATGTGGCCATATCATTCACATATTCTTTCATATATGAGGTAGACAGAAAAATTACTCAGTGCTGCCAACCCTATGGTGGCAGCTGGGGCAGCGAGGGCTGGGACTGGAGCAACTGACTCATGGATCCAACAAGTTTTGCCAGTTCCTGCAGTAGCAGTAGCTGAGACAGAACAGGAGTGAGAGAAAGAGCATTTATAGGCATGGGGGGGGGGGAGATATCCCAATCCCAGATAGGCTTAACTGTGGTGGGAGGCAGTCTAGCAGAGGAAAAAGCAGACAAGAATGATATGCCAGAATGACAAAGTTTAGCATGGCCGGATAGAAACATTTTCATCTGCCTGTTAGAATAGAATAGTAAATTAGAAAGCTCCTGTGTTGGGGTCTGCTGGTAGGAGACCACTTTAGGTCATTATTTAAGGGATATGTTGTCCGTTTAGTGCAAAGCTGATTAAGGCTACGAATCTGTAAGTAAGGCATTAAGCTTAGGGGTTTTAGGGTCTCTAAAAGACATTCCAGGTGGGACATTAGACTGATAGTACTGGAAAGTTTATTTTCCATGCCAAGGGTGAGAGAGAGACAGGACCCAAAGGCTAAGCTGTCTACAAATGTCATTGAGACAGAGCAAGACAGTAAAGTGATTGGTCAGGCCGTCCTAAGGCTTGCCAGCTCAGAGGATGGAGACTGGGCAGGACCACTCTGAGTGGCTTGAGAATAGGACAACTGTCCTAGATGTGATGAGGACAACAGTCTGAAACAAGAAACAAGATTCCAGTCCTTAGCCATGGGGAATTACCAGAGATGAATGTCAGCAAAAGCTGACTTGGAGAAGGGGACCTTATCATTTAGTCGGTGTTAGGTTCTGTCATGGAGCGGGCACAGGAAGTTAAAAAGCGGTCCACATCCAGGATCTCTGCATGCCTCAGCCTGCCTGCCCACAGGCAGAAGGAACATGGACAAAGCCTGGCCGAGCCATGCACCAATGTTATCATTCATGGTGGTACAACCCTGGCAGATCTCCTGTTGGCTGGGATACCGCTGCAGCTAGGAAACAGACAGATATACAATGCAGAGAATAGAGTTTATTTAGTGGGTATTGGAAAGGATATAAGGGTAAGGGGTAATGGAGGAGAAAAAAGGAGGATAGAAGGATGGAGAGAGAGAAAGAGAGAGAGAGAGAGAGAGAGAGAGAGAGAGAGAGAGAGAGAGAGAGAGAGAGAGAGAGAGGAGCCTAGAGATCTGTTTGCCTTGGAAGGAAGGGGGAAAAGATTGGGAGTGGGTGGGGTTTGTCTCTTAAAGGAACAGGGTACACAGGTGACAAGGCAGACCAGCAGGTTTATTACATTACCTGATGTCTAATTTTATGCCCCCATTTTTTGTTTCTGATTTTGTTACTTTGGATATTTTCTCTCGGCCTTTTAGTTGGTTTGGATAAAGGTTTGTCTGTCTGATTTTTTTCAAAGAAAAACTCTTTGTTACATTGATTATTTCTATTGTTCTCTTTGCTTCTATTTTATTGATTTCAGCCTGCGGTTTGATTATTTCATGTCATCTACTCCCCTTGGGTGTCTTTGCTTATTCTTTTTTTCTAGAGGTTTCAGGTGTGCTGTTAAGTCGCTAGTTTGAGATTTCTCCAATTTTTTATTCAGGCATTTACTGCTTTGAACTTTCCTCTTAGCACTGCTTTTATTGTGTCCTATAAGTCTGGGCATGTTGTGAATTCCTCTTCATTGAATTCTGGACAGTGTTTTATTTATTTCTTTATTTCTTCATTGACCCATTGATAATGCAGTTGAGAGTTGTTTGGTTTCAATGAGTTTGTAGACTTTCTATAGTTAGTGCTGCTTTTTACCTCCAACTTTAACCCATGGTAATCTCATAAGATATAGGGGGTTATTCCAATTTTTTTTCTATCTGTTGATATTTGCTTTGTTACCCAGTATGTGGTTAATTTAGTACTTGTCATTCTGTGACTGTGATCAAATAAGACAGTCAACTAAATAGGATTTAGTTTGTCTCTTTGTTTCAGAGGTTTTTACCATAGTGCCTTGTCCCTTTGGCAAGATACATCATGGTCAATAATTTAATGTGAAACAAAGCTGCTAACTTCATGGCAGCAGGAAGCAAAAAGTGAGAGGAATTATTGTACAATTATCTCTCTCCAGGTGATGCTCCTATAACATTTTTCTTCCAAGTAGGTTCCATTTCTTCAACATTCCACCTGTTCCCAATTGTACACACCTTTAGTGACCAAACTTGAACACGTTGGTCTTTGACATATATGCAAATTTCAATCTATAATATAAACATTCCTTTGAAAATATGATATTCATCCACTTCATATGCATCAATCCATCATAGCATGCTGGAAAGCAATGAACATAGACATTCTACAAAGTTAAACAAAAGATTATTGTGTCATTTGGCAGTTCCTTGTATTTAGCCACAGTGATAAAGAGCAAAGCAGAACCTTAAATATTCAACCAAAGGATGGAATTTGTAATAATAACATGAACTTTTATTGTTAGTCACCATACATCTATTTAACCCCAGGACTAGTACAAGGATTGGACTAGAAAGCTTGAAAAATGGAGGTTTTCAGCTTGCGCTAGAGAGAAGACACCTCAGAGCAACTACCAAAATTTAGAACTGTTTCAAATTTCATCTATTTTGTAAAAATAGAGAGGATTTTTTTTTAAAACAGTACATGTGAATCTGCTGACAACCCTGCAGCATGTCTTTGTTGTTTGTGTTTTCTTTTTAGGCAATGTCCTGGTCTTAATTGACTGGCAGTGTTGATAGACTCTTTATGTAAAAGCTTTTGTACCCATTTCATTTTCCATCAATATTATGGGAGATAGAAGATAGCCAAGGTAATTTCTTAGTCCACTGTGATGTAATGACAGGTCCTAGACAATGCTAGCCTTGAGGATTATTATGCATTATAAAATAATGGATCCCTCATTTTCTATTAATTTTCTCAATTAAGAGGGATCTTATTCTTCACTGTTTCAAATGTGTGGCAGAGAGTCATGCTTGCATGAAAGAGAGGCCCTAAGATAGTGGCAGGAATCTGAGGATGCTTAGTGTGGTTGATATTCTCAATCATTACTATCCCTGGCCAAACATCACTATTTCATCACACCTTAGAGATCATATTGCCAAAATATTTGAGAACCCCTAAGTTTAAGGGGAAAATGAATAATCTGTATAAAATCAACACTAATAAACTAAGAAAAAGTTAAATTAAATACATATCTTAATATGATTCATTGTTAGCAGAGGTTTCAATGGTTTGCCTGGGAGCAGTGGAGATATCCTATTTGGTTTTCTATACATTGGGTTTTCTTCTACATTTCTGTCTCTGTTCTCTGTCTTTCTCTCTATTTCTCTTTCTCTTGCTCTGCTGTGGCAGCTAAGAATAATAACAATTCAAGGAACAAGGAAAGTCATAGTATCTGCCATCTTTTCCACTGCTAGAGACGAGAACTGATGGGCATTTCTCATGTCCAGTCATCACCCTCTCAAATGTTAACCTGACCAAAAGGCAGGATGAACGCTGAGAAAGAAAAGGAAATAAGGAAAATCAAAATAAATCTAAATCCAGACACATAACAACCAGTTATCCATTTCTGTATAAACTATTTCAATTCCTGGCTTAGAAATCCTTTGTCACATCTCTCCAGCTTAGCAATCTGTGTAGTGATTTGGGGAATTATAAATTGCCCTAAATTGCCCTGATGAACATTACCTCAGATAAAACTCATCACAAACAATTTTATGATACACAGGTATTAATTAGTTTCATCAGCTCATCAAAATTGTAAGTCTCAGTACTTATTTCTAAGTACATAAATCCTAAAGTGTATCTGAATGTTTGAGTGGTAAATGGAAAGACAATTGTTTTGGACAGTAAACTTCCAGTTTTGAAATTAATTGATAAACAGAAATGCATAATACTACTATGAACTATAATATAACAGAAGTTAGACTAGGTCGTCAATTTATTCCTGTTTTAATACTGATCTTTAAAATTTTTCATTATGTTTTAATCTTTAAATAATTGTATATGTTCCTTAGAAAAATAAAATATAGTAATAAAAAATAAAACAAATATCGGTAGCATTGACATCACTATTTTGAAAAATTATTGCAATATATTTAATTTCATTTCTTAGAAATAAATCATTGTGTCAGCAAGGAATATAACACCTAATATTATTAAACTTCTTTAAGAATGTTTGAGATCACTAGACAAAGAATCTGCTCTAATAGCTCTATATTTCCATGTGCAAGAAGTGTATTCTGTTGTGTGAAACAGGGACACCCAATTGTCTAATAAAGGACAATTCTCAAGAGGAGTTGAGAAATCAAGTGGAGAAAATATCTGTGTAATGAAAATGGCTCCTAAAATAGAAAGGCTGTTATGGAAACAGATCATGGATGGCAGCAGCATGTGTTCTCATTATCCAGAGTGCTCAGAAACTTTTGTTTAAATGTCACCTTCCTCATTACGAGTTTAATTATAAAGTAATCCTAATTACATTTTGTCATTCAATTGCTCATTTTTCTGAATGAAGCAAACATCAATATATGATATACATGTTGACACAGTAGGGAAAACTTAAGTTAAAAAGATATTATTAGTGTTGTCCAGGCAACATGCTCTTTTCAGGTCCCAGAATACTATAAACTCTGTAGAGGAGTATATGCAGTGCCCTGCACAATGACTTACTTTTTGTAAAGTATGTCATCAAACAATGGAGTTGTTTAAACATTTCCTTGCTATATAGTTTATCTCTGTAAAACTAAGAACTGTATATTATAACAAAGTAATTTGTAAATGTATTATGTATGAATTTGTAAAGACTGTGGATAATACTACAATATTTTTAATTATTGTGTATTTTGAGATTGTAATATAATTACATAGTTTTACCCTTCTCTTTATTCTCTCTATGTACTCCTCTATAATTTTTCTTGTTTTCTTTTAAATTCAGGGGCTCAGTATTCATCAGTTGATACTACATACACACACATGCATATGCACCACATTTATATATGTAAAACCTGCTTAGTCTATATAATATTGCTGACTGTTGGGTACTGGACAACCAATTGGTGTACTTTTCCCTCGGGAAGACTATTTCTCCTGCTTTCCACATTCCTTAGATGCCTCTAGTTCTTTGTGTAGGGTTGAGGCATGGTGGACTTTGCCCATCCACTGTATCACATCTATTTGTTTCCTTGTTCAGGTCATATTTAGGCAATCACAGTGGTGAGACTTTCTATGTGTGCCTTCTGCCCATCAGCAGTCCCACCCAGCTATGAGGCCAATGAACTCCAACACCTACTGTTTAGAGGCGCTCTAGGAAGCCACTTCAATAGCAATATTTTGATGACTTTTGGTTAGAAGGATCTTAATTCAAAATAGTGATTTTAGAGGAAAATAAAAAAGAAGAATCAGAGATAAGAGAGAGAGATAACACATTTTGAGAGATTAGTAAATTTTAAAAGCTTTAAAATTGGCAAATATAACCTAGACCATTAACTGTTGTTTAATGTGAAATCTGTGAGTATTCATAATACAAATAAAATTTGTACAATTTATCTCTGAGATACCAACTTGCTTGTCTTAATTTTACTATGTACAATTTTTTTCTTTCATTAATATTATGCATTTCATTGACTATACATATGTGTAGCTAAAAGAATGGTTTAATATGTAAATATGGTTTCTATTAATGACAAGTATAATTTATATTGTTATGTGTTTTAAATTTTAAAAATTCATTATTTCAGCAATTGGAAACATAAATTGTTCAGTTTTTAGGATGATTAACAATTGAAAATATATAAGCATGCATTACCTTCTTCATTTAATATTATAAGAAGGAACAAAATTTATTTTGCTATAATGATTGTTAGCAAAATTCTTTTTTTTTATCCAGGATGTTCTCTATCAACCCATAAAGCTGAATAATTTTTAGTCCTTTGAGTTGTCCCTTTATTATAGAAATGTATCACAAATTCTAACTGGTATTAATAATAAAAGTCCCAAGTCAGATAAAGGGGTAAATGTTGAAAGATCTGAAAAGCAGAGCATCCAGTCACTAGTTCTTACCTCTACAGACCAAATGGGCGATTTATCTCTAGGAATTCTCAGACTGAGTGCTGTCTCTACAAAATATCAGACTGGATGCCTGAGCTCGTGTCCTCTTGGCTACATTCCTCTCTCAGAACAGACATATCCCTACCTGTCTCCACCTTCCTAGTGCTGGGATTAAAGACATGTGATTCCAAAGTACAAGGATTAAAAGTGTGAGCTATCACTGCCTTGATCTGTTTCTCTTTTAGACTGGATCAATCTTGTATAACCCAGGGTGGTCTTGAACTCACAGAAATCCATCTGCCTATGTCTCCCAAGTGCTCGGATTAAAGGTGTATGCCACCACTGCCTGATCTCTATAGTTAACCAGTGGCTTAGCTCCATACTCTGATCTTCAGGTAAGCTTTATTTATTAGATCACAAAAAAAATATTACAACATAAGAATGAGTTGAAAACAAAGACCATGCAGACAATATTCATGGAAGACCCGTGGGTCCATCAAGTGTGATTTCCACTTGAATGTTCTTGTGGTTCTTTATTTCAATGTACTTATTCTCTCCCATAAAAGAGACCCCTGGACCAGCACTAACATTTCCAAGAGAAAGTCTTCGCTCAGCACAGCTACGGAATTATTAATTTAATGCTCCACATTTTCTGCAGGAAATTACAAATATGCAAATCATCAAAATTTGCTCTTGTCCATCTTTCCAGTCTTAAAGATTTCCATGTCCTACCTTTGCAATCGTTTTTCTGTTTATATTGTATTGACAGTATCAAGAGCTACATACTAGGTACCAGAAGATACCTAACTAATCTCACACAATGAAATTCACCTCTGGTATAGCAGCTGCAACTAAAATCCCTATTAGTTAAAGTCATAATAACCCAAAGATCATCCTCCTTATTACCTTGATTCTTGAAGAAAACAAATATTTATAACTGAATGGAGACCTGGTATAGCATCTTTTATATGGTTTCTTTATTAATCATTTTTTTTCATTTCTTCTACACACCAACCTGAGTTTTTCTTCCCTTCTCTCCTGTATTCCCATCTCCACCCTATCCACTGATCCACACTTCCTCCCTTTCCACTTAGATCGGTAAAGTGTCTCATAGAAATCAACAAAACATGGCACATCAAACTGAAGCAGGACCAAGCTCCTCTCCTCTTCATCAAGGTTGAACAAGGCATTTCACCATAGGGGATAGGTTCGAAAGAGCATGCTCATTCATCAGGAACATATCCTGATCCCACTGCTAAGAGCCCCAGAAAAGACCAAGCTACACAATTGTCATCCAGATACAAAGTCCTATGCTGACTCCCTAGCTGTCCATCCAGAGTCTGTGAGATCCCACATGCACAGGTCATCTCTCTGTGTGGGTTTCCCCGTCAATATCTTGACCCCCAGTTGTTTATATAATCCCTCCACCCTCTCTTCTACTGGGCTCCCAGAGCTTGGTCCAATACTTGGCTGTGGATCTCTGTATCTTCTTCAGTCTGGTACTGGATGAAGGTTCAATGATGACAACTAGAACAGTTACCAATCTGATTACAGGGGAAGGCCAGTTCAGACACCCTCTCCGCTATTGCTAGGGGTCTTACCTGGGGTCAATCTTACAAGTTCCTGGAAGACTCCCTACCACCAGTTTTCTTCCTAACCCCACAATGGCAGCCTTTATACAAAATATCTCCTCCATCAATCCCTCATTCCATCCAGTCCAAAACTCGACCATCCTGATCCCTCATGTTCCCATTTCTCCATCGCCTCCCCTCTACTCCTGTCCATCCCCAGTTTAACCAGGACATCCCAACTACTTCCTCTTCCCAAGGAGATCCATGCATCCCGCTTCGGTTCCCCCTAGTTACTTAGCTTCTCTGGGCAAGAGGATTGTAGCCTGTTTATCCTTTGCTACAGTCATCTAATATACACTTAAGACTGAGTACATAATGTGTTTGTCTTTCTAGGTCTGGGTCACCTCACTCAGAATGATTTTTTTCTAGTTCCATCATTTGCCTGTAAAATTCATGATGCCATTGCTTTTTCTGCTGAGTAATACTCCATTGTGTAAATGTGCCACATTTTCTTTATCCATTCTTTTGTTGAGCAGCATCTAGTTTGTTTCCAGGTTCTGGCTATTATGTATAATACCTTCCTTGTGGAATGGTTGAGCATCCAAAGAGTGGTAGAGCTGGGTCTTGATTTATCCACAATGTTATGAGAAGCTGCCATACTGATTGATTTCCAAAGTGGCTATACAAGTTTGCATTCCCACCAACAGTGAAATCCTCTCCAACATAGGCTATCATTAGCATGTTTGATCTTGGCAATTCTGACAAGTGTAATAGAATATCTTCTCAGAATCATTTTGATTTGCATTTCCCTGATAGCTAAGGATATTGAACACTTCTTTAAGTGTATCTTGGTCATTCCAGAGTCTTCTGTTAATAATTCTCTGCTTAAATCTGTACCCTCATTCTTAATTGTATTATTATTTTGAAGTCTAATTTCTTGAGATCTTTATATATTTTGAATATAAGTTCTCTGTCAGAAATGGGGTTGGTGAAGATCTTTTGCCAACTGTAGTCTGCCGGTTTGTCTTACTGGCAGTATCCTTCGTCTTGCAGAAGCTTTTCAGTTTCAGAGGTTCCACATATTAATTGTTAATCTCAGGGTCTATGCTACTGGTATTATATTCAGGAAATAGTTTCCTGTGCTATTGACTTCAAGGATACTTCCTACTTTCTTTTCTATCAGTTTCAGTGTAACTGGATTTATGTTGTGTTCTTTAATCCACTTGTATTTGAATTTTGTGCATGGTGATAGATATGAATCTATTTGCATTTTTCTACATGCCACCATCCAGTTATGTCAGCACCATTTGTTGAAATTGCTTTCTTTTTTCAAATTGTATACTTTTGGCTTCTTTGTCAAAAATCAGTTGTTCATAAGTGTGTGGATTTATGTCAGGGTCTTTAATTCAATTCCACTAATCCACATGTCTATTTTTATGCCAATACCAAACTGTTTTTATTGCTGTAGTAGAGCTTGAAGTCAGGGATGTTGATAACTCCAGAAGTTCCTTTATTGTAATGGATTGTTTTAGCTCTCCTGTGTTTTTTGTTTTTCCATATGAAGTTGGGTATTGTTCTTTCAAGGTCAGTGAAGAATTGTTTTGGAATTTTGATGGGGATTACATTGAATCTCTGGAATTTTGATGGTATGATTGCCACTTTTATTATGTTAATCCTATTGATCCATGAACAAGAGACAGCTTTCCATTTTCTGATCTCTTCCCGAATTTCTTTTTCAAAGACTTAAACTTTTTGTCATATGGGTCTTTCACTTGTTTGGTTAGAGTTACCCGAAGATATTTTATATTATTTGTGGCTATTGTAAATGGTATTGTTTCTTTGATTCCTTTCTCAGCTCATTTATCATTTGTACATATGAATAATACTGATTTTTTGAGGTAATATTGTATTCAGCCACATTACTGAATGTGTTGATCAGTTGTCGTGATTCCCTGGTAGAATTTTTGGGGTCACTTATGTATACTATTACATAATCTGCAAATCGTGAAAGTTTGACTTCTTCCTTTTTAAGTTGTTTCCCCTTGATCTCCTTGTGTTGCCTTATTGCTCCAGCTAGAACATAAAGTATTATATTGAATAAATATGGAGAGAGTAGACATCCCTCTCTTTTCCCTGATTTTAGTGGAATTGCTCTGAGTTTTTCTACATTTAATTTGATATTGCCCACTGGCTTGCTATTTATTGCCTTCATTATGCTTAGTATGTTCTTTAGCATTATTATGAAGTGGTGTTGGATTTTGTCAAAGGCTTTTTCAGCATCTTATGAGATGATTATGTGGGTTTCTTTTTTTAGTTTGATTATATGGTGGATTACATTGACAGATTTCCCTAGGTTGAACCATCCCTGCATCTCTTGGATAATGCCTACTTGATCATGGTGGATGATTTTTTTTATGTGTTCTTAGATTCAGTTTGCCAGTATTTTGTTGAGTACTTTTGCATCAATGTTTATAAGGGAGATTGGTCTGTATTTTTCTTTCCTTTTTGTGTCTTAAGTTTTAGCATCACGGTAACTGTGGCCTCATTAAAAGACTTTGGAAATGTTCATTCTGTTTCTAATGTACAGAACTATTTGAGAAGTATTGGTATTAGCTCTTCTCTGAAATTTTGATTGAGTTCTGTTCTGAAACCATCTATCTTTGGGCTTTTTGAGGTTGGGTGATATCAATTGATGTTTATATTTAATTAAGTGTTATAGCTCTGTTTAAATTGCTTATCTGGTCTTGATTTAAATTAGGTATTTAGTACCTATCAAGAAAGTTGTCTGTTTCTTTTAGATTTTCCAATTTTGTGGAGTACAAGTATTTGAAGTATGACCTAATGTTTCTCTGTAAGCTTTCTTCAATTATTGTTGCTAAATTCTAACTTTAATCTATGGTAATCCATTAAGATATAGGGGGTTAGTCTGGTTTTTTTGTTTTGTTTTGTTTGTATTTTTTGTTTGTTTGGTTTTTGTGCCTGCTGAGGTTTACTTTGTTAAGAAAACTTAGAGAAGGTTCCTTGAGGTGCTGAGAAGAAGGTGTATTCTTTCATGTTTGGGTAGAATGCTCTTATAGATGTCTGTTAAGTCCATTTGATTCATGGCATCTGATAGTTCCCTTATTTCTCTTTAAGTTTCTGTCTGATAGATATGTTTATTGGTGAGAGTGACATGTTGAAGTCTCCCACTATTAGTGTATGGGGTTTGATGTGTGATTCAAGGTTTAGTAAAGTTTATTTTACAAATGTGGGTGCCCTTGTGTTTGGTCCATAGATGTTCGGAATTGAGACTTCATATTGATGGAATTTTTCTTAGGAAAATTTGAAATGTCCTTCTCCATATCTTCTCATTAATTTTAGTTTGAAGTCTATTTTCTTAGCGAATATGCCAGCTTTCTTCTTAGGATATTTTGGTTGAAAAATCTCTTCCCAACCCTTTTCTCTGAGGTAATGTCTGTCTTTGAAGTTGAGGTGTATTTGTTGTATGATGTAGAATGATGGATCCTGTTTTTTTTTTTTATCCATTCTGTTATCCTGTGTCTTTTTATTGAATTGAGTCCATTGATATTATAAGATGTTATTGACCAGTGCTTGTAAATTCCTGTTATTTTTATGGTTTTGGTGGTGATGATGGTAGTATGTATGTTTCCCTTCTTTGGGTTTTGCTGGTGTGAGATTTTCTTTTGTCTATGTTTCTGTGGGTACAATTAACTTTCTTGGGTTGGAGATTTCCTTCTAGTTCTTTCTGTAAGGCTGGATTTGTGAATAGGTAATGTTTATACCTGGTTTTGTCATGAAGAATCTTGTCTTCTCTGTCTATGTTAATTGAAAGTTTTTACTGGTTATAGTACCCTTGGTTAGCATCTATAGTCCCTCAGTATCTGTAAAACGTCTGTCTTTTAGACAGACCTTCTGGCTTTTAGAGTCTCCATGAGAAGTCAGGTGTAATTCTGATAGGTCTGCCTTTATATGTTACATGGTCTTTTTCCTATGAACCTCTTAAAATCTTTCATTATTCTGTATGTTTGGTGTTTTGATTATTATATGTCAAGGGTACTTTTATTTTTCTATAGCCTATTTGGTGTTCTGTAAGCTTCCTGTACATTTATAGGCATGTCCTTCTTTAGGTTGGGAAAGTTTTCTTCTAGGATTTTGTGGAATATGTTTTCTGCGCCTTTGAGGTGGGATTCTTCTCCTTCTTCTATCCCTATTATTCTAATTTTTGTTTTTTTCATGGTAGCCCAGCTTTCCTGGATGTTACATATTAGGAATTTATTGGATTTAACATTTTCTTTGAATGATGAATCTATTTTCTCTCTCATATCTTCAACACCTGAGATTCTCTCTTCCATAGCTTTTATTCTGTTGGTGATGTTTTCATCTGTAATTCCAGTTTGCTTCCCCAGATTTTCCATTTCCAGATTTCCCTCGTGTTTTCTATATTGTTTCTTTCAGTTTTTGTGTCTTTAATCATGTTCTTCACTTGGTTCATTGTTTTCTCTTGGCTATCATTAAGGGATTTCTTCCCATTTTTTTGTTTGTATTTTTTTTCATTTGTCTTGTGTTGTTAATTGGGTCGGTACGATAAATAACCAGGCCAACGCAAGAATAACAATTATATATTTTAATGGTTATAAGGGGAAACTCAAACTACAAGAGTGGGAGGTCTGACTTCCTATCTGTCCAGTAGGAGCCAGGCAAAGAGAGTGCGCACCTGAGTTCTCCCAGTTTTTCCTCCTCGGCTCCAGGTAGCCACGCCTTAACTAGATGTGATTGGTTGACAGAATTTCCCCATCATCTCCCACTTTTGTCTAAACAAGATTGATCCAAACCCAATACAACTATATACAATAGGAACAGATACCAAATATAAAATTACAAACAATAAACAGTATTATGCAAGGAATGCATAACAAAATTTTACTAAACATTCTATTTCAAGGAGTCTAAATATTGCATTGAAATTAAGCATGGCTAAATCATGAGGAAGGTAACTACAATTATGTAATCTTCAACTCCATTGAAGATCTGAGGAGGGAAACAATATTACTTAAGTGAACAGGAAGTGCAATTGAGAAACTTCCAAAATGTGCAACAAATGACAGAGACAACTGGCTACCTGGGCAATCACCCAAAGTCTCATTTGCAATGTTGAAGCAACCAACTTTGGCTAACTGACATACCATTATCAAAGGCAAGAAACTTTTCAAAACTATTTTACCCTGTCGTGGCAGAATATGACAGTCCTGTTTTATCCATTTACAGATACTAGATATCTCTGTCAGTGGTTGAGGTATGGGCATTTCTTTGCCCAAAGGCCAGTTCTGTCAAGTAGAAAAGCTCCAGGTGGAGTGTCTTTGGTGCTCAACATTCTCTCGGGAATAGATCAGTGTTGCCAAGAGTGATTGTGTCTCACTACCACGGAACTCTAAGTTAGATTAATTTAAGGGAATTTTTCATTTCCTCTTGAAGAGCCTCTATCATATTCATAATGTGATTTTTAAGTTCATTTTGTTGTGTTTCAACTGCATTGGAATGTTCAGGTTTTGCTGTTGTGTGGTCACTGGGTTCTGGTGGTGCCATATTGCTTTTTAAGTTGTTGAATGTATTCTTACAATGTCATTTACTCATTTTTTCCTCCACCCCATGTGGTTTGTGCCTATGTCTGTGCTTCCAACTGTTGTGGTTTGGACATGTGCCTGATGTTCCTATTTGTGTTGTCTGCTCCTGTGCCTCTGTAGTCTGCTGGAGCTGCTGGGGAGCACTGCACATGGGGAGGATGTTCAGGTTTGGGGGACTGGGTAGCAGAGAGGGTCTTGTTGGGACAGCATCCAGAGAGTGGCAGGGGTTGAGGTGCAGACTGGAATCAGGTCTCTCACCTGTCTGCAAGCTGGTGGCAAGTGCACCAGACCTGAGGATTTTCACCAGACATGGAGGCAGGGTCCAGCTGCCTTGCTGATGTTTGGGATGAGAAGGGGAGGAGCAGAAGTTGTGCCCTGGGTTTCAGTTAGAGTCTGTATTTCAGGGTATTCCAGCAACGAGGTCAAATTTTCTAACTGGTGTGGGAGAGCTGGCCATGTGGAGGATGTACACTTGCATGGGCTTTGGTAGTGGAGTGGGTCTTGCCAAGACAGCATCCAGTGGGTGGCATGGTTTGGGATGCAGTTTGGAGCCAGTTCTCTCACATACCTGCAGGCTGGTGGAGAGTGTCAAAATGTCAATTTTAAAGGCAAGATTATGTAATTTAAATATTAGTTAGTGGCATTAATGTATCTGTCTGCTCACACCTGAAATGTGATATTGAATCTTTGGGTTTAAATATCTATGCAAGAAATCCTAATGGGTTCCACCTGGCTTTTCTCATACTTGGGTAGAAATAGGCTTGATCTGAATATTGTGAAATCAGTGTGATGGTCTGGTTAAGCACTGCAGATGCTTATTTCAAATATGCATCCTATGACTGAGAAAATAAACACAAAATTAACTGGCCTGTCCATTCATACAACTTTCATGATACCTTTATATGATGTACTTGTGCTAAAACATCATTAGTCATCTGTCTCTGACAACCCTATTATGAGCAGTGAACCACAAAGTGGGATTGGATGTCTTGAATCAGAATCAGCAAAGAACAACATCCCCTATGTCTGATTGCATCCTTTTTCCCAATGTCAAAATCTTTACAGGGTAAATAAATAAAAAGTCTGCTTGTATAATTATTAGAGAAATGTTAAGTAAAAAATTTGAAGTGAAACATTGCCCTGTCAAATAGAGACCTAAACTCATTTTCATTCAGTAGATTTTCCTGTTTAAACTGGTTAAAACTTGAAAAATTATTTGAGAGATTGTATTTCTCTTTTATAAAACAAAATATATTTTTGTCTATTTGAATACCAACTTTTCTCCTTAAACAGATGTATTAGATATTTTCTTGTCACTGTAGCCATTGCCTAACAGAAGAAACTTAAAGAAAGGGTTTCAGCTCATGGTTCAGAGGGAGCAGTTAACCATGGATTACTCAAGCATCTCTATCAGCACCAGTGGAATTTTTCAGAATTGCATATTTATATTTTGGTAAGCAGAAGGCACAATCAGGCTATGAGTCTTAAAGGTCTAGTCCTCATTAGACCTATGACTGCCAGCTAGGCCCATGGCCAGGAGGTCCATCAACCTCTCAAAACAGGATCAAAAACTGGAGATCAATGTTCAAATGAGGAGCATTTCAGATTTAAACACAACAGCTTTAGTAAAAAGCATAGACATTCTTAAATATCTTGGTTATTTCATGTTTAGGAATACCATGTTCAGTGAGCCTACACCTTAGGTCTCTGAAGGTCAGACTATTCTGATTCAGTCCAGAGGGGGTGGGAACTACTTGTAATTTGGATTCTTTTACAGGAAAGCGAAGGATATATTATGTCTTTGTGGATACTCAGGGCAAGTCATTTTCTCACTCACAGTTCATCAGGAATGAGGAGACAAAGATGGAGAAACCTGCAACCACACTTCACGATGGTAGAAATATGTATCTCATTCACTTAGCACTTAGGAAGCATAAAGAAAGATTTCAGTTGAGCACCTTTATGTTAGCTTCTGGACATCATTTCTCATTCTTTGAAATACCCATAAATGCACACAACTGTGTATAAATATAAGCACATTTGTTAGCACTTCCTGCTTCACATCCTCAGCAGAAATGAGGTATAGGTGCTTGGCATTTCATCAACTTCCTTGAATTAAGTGATTAAAAATCCTTTTAATCGTTTCCACTCTTTAATATGATAAATTTGATATTTAGAGTAATCTATTATTTTCAGCATTTGAAATCATTTCATAAATTGTGTGGTTTACTTCACATTTCCCTCATCCACACTAATGAAATTTAATACACATTTAAAATAAACATAATAATTCAAATAAATAAATAAATAAACATGTGAGTAAGTATAAAAAGTTTTTAGTTAACTTTTTCCTGACTCTTACCATTGCCAATCATCTTAATGAAATAGCATTTTTCTTTGAGCAAATCCTCCACCCCAAATAAATAATAGAGCAATATGTCATCTGCCTGTGCTTAATTGAAACTCTTATTGAACAGAGACCTTTGTTGATGCCAAGCTTTCCCACAAGCCTAATTCATTCTCCACTTCCTCCCACAGGCCAGTATTAATATCCAGTCTCAAAGATACTTTTTTCCTAAAAAGTATTTTAATTATTATACATAACTCAACAATGACAAGCAGTTGATATTTCGAGGCAGAAGGAATGACTGGTCTTTCATGAGTAAGTATAATTTTCTAACTTGAATGCTAAAGTATGTTTTATCAACCCTATTTTCCAGAAGAATTTACTTTGTGATCTGTATCCATTCAATATTTTTATTTATTATTCTATGTGTATGTATGTGTTCCTGTGTGACTTTGTGTGTGCCACATGTCTGTAGAGGTCAGGGAAGGTTATAAGAGAGTATCAGGTCTCTGGAGCTGAGGTTATAGGTGATTATAAGTTGCCATGAGGGTCCTAGGAACCAAACACATGTCCTCTGAAGGAAAATAACTTTCAGTTATTAAATGATATCCCTAGGTCCCTATGCAACATGTCTATCCATCTTTTGCAAACTAATGGATTATACCATCTCTTTCACCACTTCAATCCATGTCTCAGCACTGATATAAAACACCATTACCTTTATTGTACCTGCATATTTTATATTTTTAATGATTTATCAGTTGTTATATAAGTATCTGATATTTTTTGGTTTTTTTATTCTGTTGTGAGATAAAACCTATGTAACACAATTAATGAAAACCCAGAGACAGGTATTGGAGTTCAACCTGAAGGTCAGAAGAGCAAAACAGCCAGCCACTCTCACCTCTACCTCAGTCTAAAATGGTGATCCTGCCTCCAGGAATCCTTAGAATGAGACCGACTATCTCCTCCTGTTTTATATTCCTCTCTAGTGCTGGGATTAAAGGCATGCACAACTACCATCCAGTTTCTATGGCAAACTACTAAAATGAATAACACTGACAATCTCTATAGAATACTAGCTACTCAGAATCTCAATATTTGTATTCCCAATTGACTACAAGCATACATTCTTGTTCCTGCATTGTAAGTGTGAAATTATAGGTGTTCACTATCATGCCCCCTAGATTATCTTACATGTCTACATGAACATTTTAAAACAGAATCTGTCAAGATGCTTCTGTCTAGCATTTAATGTGACATGCCTTTGGATGTAACTGTTCTGTTTATCTATTCGGAGTAACTGCTGAAGTTCTTAATTCATATACAATCACTACCTTAGAGCACCTTTAGCCACACAATTAACCTATTGATGTTTGTTGATGAACTAGATAAAACTCATAGTCATCTACAAGTTGATTTACTAGTTTTTTAGTTATTATTTCGACAATCTCCATATTGATTTCAGTAGCTATATTTCACGATGAAAAAGAGAGATCAGTTTGTATATGAACCAACACTACCTACATGACTGTTCTTTATCATTTTCTATGCTTGATGTGCTCATGTTTCATTCCCTACTTACTTTCAATAATATTAGATAAACACAAACATAGCCATACTTTCATAAACACAGTATTTGTCAATCTTCAAAGTTCATCTTTTGCAAATTGAGTTAGAAAAGAAAACAATTGGCTTATCAGTGCTCCACACTGACAGAGTTCTCCCACTGTGTGGGAGACTTCTCTTGATTAAGGCATGGCAGTTTTTTACCCTATCAAGGCTGATGGTGATAAAGGGGGCAAACTATATCTGGAATAAGGAAACAAAATAATTGGCTCTGTTCCTACCTAAACGACTTCATGCCATCAACCTCTTCACATTTGGACCAAATTAAAATCTAATTTAGAGGGAGCTTAAATTTAAAAAAAAGCACACTTAATTCCTTCAATTTGCAGAATGATTCCATCCCATTAGGTAACTAATTTCTACCTGTCAGAATTGGAATGAAAGTGGGCTCTCTCTGGAGGAAACGTTTCACTTGTTGTAATTAGGTATGGAGAGACTGCAGTGATGCCTAAGCTTTGATAGCTGCTTGTGTTAAACTCCCCAAGCTTCGGAGCCCTTGGGTAAACTCAATTGAAGTGTCAGCTTCAATGCTTGCCTGATAGCAAAAGCTAAGATGAGGTTACATATTTCATAATTAAATAACACAACTACTTTAACTTTTATTAGCAAACCATGAAAGGTTACTTTCTATAAAGCCCATGAGCATTAACTCCTTTGTTGATCTACTATCCTAATAAGCTCCTGGAGAATTCTGAAGCGGTCTTGATTACACTAATATGAAAGTTTGCAGAGTATATGTGTTCAACAGGATCAAATCAATGACTAAAATTAGTAAGAGGGATGAGCTGTAAGTGTGGCGTCCACTTGCACACTTTGATCTTATTCGTGACTTAACATCAAGGCACTGTGCTGTAACTCACAAGCCCTGGGCTGCTAGACTGGAGTCCCACATTCTACCACTTCTTGACTATGAAACCTTTGCTAAGGCTTTTGATCTCAGTTTCATTATTGTATCAAGAAAGTGATTTTTTCCTTGCAAATGCACCCAGAAGCTAACATTTATAAATATATCAACTGAATAACGCCTTTCACAAATGTGATTATCCTTTTCAATGATGAATATAAAGGTTATTGAGGCATTCCAACTGCATTTACCATAAGCTATTTTTATTTAAATTGAATCAACAAAGAAAAACTTTCTCACCCTTACCCAATCTCTATTATAAAACATTTTATTATCTTTTTTACTGAATCTGATGTAGCTGTATGCATGCAGTGGGGGCTAAGGGAAAGGATAAAGTGAACCTCTATGGGAAAGCTTAAATATTTGCATTTTTATTTCTGCAAAATACGATTTGGAAATAAAACTGACTTTGATGGTATTTAAATTGAAGATAGTCATTGTTTTAGATTTTATGTTTCTGAAAATACAACAGAATGTAGGCCAAGTTAAATTAAATAATTTATATTTTCTATAGTAATGGAACTAATTTATATTCTCACCAATAATGTACATAATTTTTAGTTAGAAAGGAGCAATAAATTCCTGAGTACTATGGAACTATAGAACGATTATAGTTAACAGTTTTGCATAATTTATTTTCTAATAGCTAAAGAAGATTTTAATACACTTGCAGTAAAAATTGACAAAAGGCTAGGATGATACATAAGCTAATCATAGTTAATTGACCATTCCACACTGAATATATGGATTATAATATTGCTATGAATTTCACAACTATGTATAATTACATGTCAATCAGAATCATTTTCCAAAAAACATATGTGGAAACTACTAAAATAACTACAGTATACAAGTAAAAGTTATGAATTCAATGGACAAGACTTTTTATATGAACTCTGATTATTGGTGTATTTTAAAGTATAAGTTAATATTATATGCACCTATACATCAGACTCAAAATGACATTTCAAAATTTACAAAAGATCTCTTATATGCAGCCTATGGTAAATATTTATTTTCAAAATATTTGTACTCCAATTGATTCTATCAAAAATGAAGAATGATAATTCACGATATTCATGCAGCAATGCTTCATTTCCAATTTACTTTTGTATAATTAATTAAGAATTTCCTATTAAAAATAGACATTTCTGAACATCAGTGAAGTAATTTAAATAATAACAAATACATTTCATGAAGTAAAATGTTTTAGTGTTTTGTTGTGTTTAATATATCTCTTTTGTCAATTTTTCTTACTTTAAATACAATTAATATTAATGAGGTGGACATTATAGAATTACTTTAAAAAGCAGACATTCTGAATTTGAAAAATAATTATAATTATAATTATTAACCATATTATTTTGGCTAAAAACGGCTTAAATTTAAATTTTAATAATTGTAAATAGTCAGCAATTAACTAATATGTACATATTAAAGTCCTGAAACATAACCAGGTAAGAGCAGTACATATATCCCAGGTCACAATTAAAATGGTAAGATATATATTTCTATTCTTGAACGTCAGGCCAAATGATAGCTAACTTTTTTATTTTCCTTTCATTTATCTTGATGTTAAATCATCTGTAGACTTTATTTATAAAGAACATTGTATTGATGAGCTTAGTGCACAATTATTTAGGAATATAATATTTATTTTACTTTCTAAAGAAAATTAGATTCTATGCTCTGTATAATACAAGCTATAAACACATCCTGAATGAACAAAAATATATTTCATGTAACAAGGGGTCATTGCCTGGAAAGTATGTAGCAAATTCATATTAATAGCTGAACTCAGAAGTATATCACATTAGTATAGAAAAAAATTAGCTGCAGTGAAAGCAACCATTGCCTTAGTCATCAGTTATTCACAATTGACACAAAAACAAATATCTGTTGTCATACAAACCAGTTCCATAATAGCGCAGAATGGACCATGACAATGGTTTATTTACTCGGGGTAAGCTCACAGAAAACAGCTATCTGCCTGTGCTGGGAACCAGAACAGAATCCAGCAGCCAGGAGGCCTGCTCATGCTATCATCTGCATTCGTAGTACAAGAGACCACGTTCAAAGTGGTCTGGTATCTGAAGGGCTATTGGCTGAAGGAGTTCTCACAGCAAATATACATAACAAAATACTTGCAAAATGAATGCAACGGTTCATTTAAAAGATCATCCCCTACAATAAAATGGGACAACTTCCTCAGAGAAAAGGATGATTCAATATACATAAACTATTAGAGTAAAATACCACTTTAAGGGGAATTTGGTACATCATTACTGAAGCATTCCACCCATAGTTTGAGCTAAGCTATGCACCCCTTGCTTCTATTCTGATCTCTTCAAACATTTCCTTTTTATGATCAGTTTTACTTACGTTGCTAGTGCTTTGTTGGTACCTAATGGAGTTAATGATCTATCTATGACAGTGTGCATACTTTAAAAGTCATACTAATAACAAAAAGGAAAAATTTAAGCAAAGATGCCCATCTTTTTATATCAATTTCTGGACCAAATGATTCTGCATGTCCTCCACTTTTATTCCCAGTGTCGCGATGTATATGAGTTTCTGTAATGTAATAGCTAGGCAGTATAAGTGTTAGGAAATGGGCAGTGGGGACTTCACCTTGCAGGACACTGGCAAGCCACCATTTCATACTAAAGAATTCTGGGTAATGTTCAAAGCTTTGCTAGTTCCCATACTTAAAAGGACACACAAAGCTGCTAGAGCACATTACTGAGGGAGGCTTCTTCTTCTTCCTTTTCCTCCTCCTCCTCCTGCTCCTCTTCCTCCTACTTCTCCTGCTCCTCCCGCTCCTCCCCCTTTTCTTCTTCTTCTTCTTCTTCTTCTTCTTCTTCTTCTTCTTCTTCTTCTTCTTCTTCTTCTTCTTCTTCTTCTTCTTCTTCTTCTTCTTCTTCTTCTTCTTTTTCTTCTATAAAGGCAAAGTTATAATACTGATAATTCTAGATTTATCTACACCCACACATTAGGAACCTTAGACGTGTGCCACTGAGGGAAACCTCTGAGCTATCTGTAAGGAATCTTGTTATTGAAAAAATTCACAGTAATCGCTCCATGTTTTCCTCTTTCCCTGCTCATTATTGTCAGCAGCCTAAATTGTTGTACTTCTAGTGACTATCCATACTGAGCAACTACAATGAACCAGGAAATTTCAGAAATAAGCAATATACCAGAAATACCATTACCTTTATATTGCTTATGTTGCCAAGCCAGGGCTTTAAGAGATATAGGTGGGACTTTCCAAGTTCATCTGTTTATTAGATCCTACAAAGGTCCCAGATTTATAATCCACAGAAAGAAGTTCAATATGCTTATATTTCCTCTTACTTGAAATTTAACCTGGAAAAAAATCATGAAAACATGAAAGTACCCTTTTCCAAATTACTATTGTTAAAAAAATATCTCTAACAAACCTAGATCTTTAAAAAACACAGTATTTTTGGTGTGGAGAACTATATCATTATTAGTTTGTGAGTTGGTTAAGCTTCCTGAGTTATAAGCTTTTGTGGCATCTGAGATTGGAGTCTCTCAAACCAATTGCCTCTACCTAACCAATGAATGACTGAAATTCCATATTTTCATTTGCATGGGAAGACTATTGAGGTAACAGAAACCGTTTTATCATATAAGGTATATATATATGTATATATACATATATATAAGGTATATATATGTATATATATGTAAGGTATGTTATATGAAAAAAATCTTACCTTTAATTTTATTTATTACAAGCCAATAAAACATTCAACCCCTTATTAAAAGGCATTGTTAGTGCCCTTTACCAGAGGTCTGAAATTTTTAGGAAAATATGTAAGCAGAAAAATTATAAGACTTAGCTGCAACACCTTTGCACAAAACACATGTTAAGCTTTAAGAAAATCAAGGAAACATTTCATTATACAAAACTGCTGCAGAAGAAAAATGTTTCCAAAGGCAGAGTTCACTAATCATTCCTTCCTCATTAACACGCTGAAAATTAATGCCAAAGTCATTAATATGCTAAACTTGACTTTCATGAGGATAAATCAATTTGCGAAGAGACACATGAAAAATTTTAATAATTTAACAGCTACAAAAACAGCAGATGTGAGATATCAAAGATAAAATAGAATGAAGAAAATTAGGCAAATATTTAAAGAATGCCAGAACTAGAGCAAAAAGAACTTTAAATGGTGAGCAAGAAAAATAAGAAATAATCAAACTGACAAAGAAGAAGCAGCAAATTGAAAATTAAAGTGTATATTATATTCAAAAACTCATGAAACAAATAAAATAACTTGTGAATATGGAAATAACAAACACATGCTAACAATAAAGAATCAAAGTAACTATTTTGTAAAATTATTAAAAAGTTTCAGTGTTCATATCAAAGTAGATATTAAGGAATTCTATCACTATGTGTTAGCCACATAAATTATTTGCTAAAAAAGTAAAAATATTTCTTAAATGTGAAATATACAGTATATTTTGGTAAATCATCTAAACATTAATTATTTGAAATAAGGAATTGTAATTTTGTAAATCTATGTCAAACATGAAACGTGACAAATAAAATCCCACAGAAGGACATAAAGAAGAATGCAATAAATGAAATCATTTTATTAATTCTGTATTGGTGGCTCCCTTATCTTTATTGTCAGTTTAAAACTGTTACTTTAATTTTTTTTTTTGAGATTTAAGGACTTTGGTTTTAGAATGAAAAAACAACACTGTAAAAATGCAAAGCCTAGTTTATTTCCAAATCATATGAATACAGAAGAGCAAGAGAGCTCAGAAGAGGATGCTGTTCATTAACTCACCTCATGTTATCTGCAATGTGATACAAATATGGCATGACCAGAACTGTGCCCAGAACCCCAATGAGTAAACATGCTCTAAGAAAAGATGCTGTCTTTGTGACTCTTACATAAAACGTCATACATTGTGTGGCTTAAATAAAATTTGTGTCTTATTATTCTGTAGGCCATGAAATTCAAGGTTGTTTTTCATCTAGTTCATGTCTACTGAGGAGTGTCCTCTTGACTGGAGCATAATTCTGATGAAGTTTTATTTGTACTATTTAATCTATGCAAATAATTTATTATTCATATTTGACAGATTAGAAGATAAAGATTGAAATGAAAATAAGTTCTAAAACTATTGGAATACCACTATGATTTCATATTAACATAACATAAAGCCTATGGTACACCAGGCAAACTTCAACAAGGAAATATTCTTTTATTTCCTTGGTCCAAATTTTTGTTTGTTTCTTTGTTTCCACTGTAGCTTTAAGGTCTCGATGTCTTTTCCTACAAAAGGGAATTGCAAGGTTTTGCTTGAAGCATGTATGCAGAGCACAGTATGGTTAAAGATACTGTAATATTTGTAAAGTACAAAAGGCAGCTTCTAAGGCTAGCTGTATCTCTTTGCAATTTCCTGAAAGACAAATCTAAGTTTAAAAGATGATCTTAAGATGGAAGAATAAAAGCAAGGAGTTTCTCTGGTTTCTGTGGTTGAGAAAAAGTGTACAGTTTTGATGTAAATCTTCTGTACTTAGAATGCTGCATTTGGGCATGCATGCCACACTCTATATTGATAAATTACAATAATGCTACAATCCTGACACTTTATGTTTAAAACTGTGTTAATTATTAAGACAGTTTGGGAGATTAGATAATATCAGGACATAAAGTTTTCACATTGTGCTTCCATCTCAGAAAAACATTGTTTTGTTCAGAACCAGCAAAACAACTCAATTAGAAAAGAAGTGTCTACTAAATATAGAAACACTACATAAATTCCAGCTGTACACTTTGAATAGTTTGGCACTAATAGAAATTAACCACAACCTTCAAACCATAACCCTCTATTGTTCTCTGTGATGTATTTATTGCAATTCCTTTTCTCTTTGTTTTCCTCCTGTGTTCCTTTTCTCTTCTTTCCTTTCTGCTGCTGTGATGAAACACTCCGACCAAGAACAACTTAGAGGAAGCAAGGGATTTACTTGACTTAAACATCTTTCACGCAATAATCACTGAGAAAATCAAGGCAGAACCACAAGCCGGAAGTCAACGCAGAACCCTGAAGGACACTATTCGCTTGTTTGCTGCTGCTTAGCAGACTTTCTTCTCAGTTAGCCTTTCTTCTTAGTTCAGGCCCATCTGCCTACCATGCCTTTCACAGTGGGCCCACCACCCAGACCAATTACCAACTAAGCCAAACTCTCATAAGCTTGCTGACAGGCCATTCACATCTGGGAAGTCCCCCAATTAAGACTTCTCAAGAATGGCTCTGGGATGTGTCAAACTGACAGCCGAAGCTAGGACATCATGTATTACTCATCCTCCGTATCTAATTATCTCTGATCTTCCATTCTAAGCAGATTAAGACCTTGTTAGTATTTCATTTAAAAACATTCTTATGGTGTCAGATTCTCTTTGGGATTTATTTCCAAATGAAAGAAAATGATTTAATACTCATTTTAATGATATTTTCTAAAGTAACTATTCTGAAATGACAATACTTCATGTAGAACTTTGAAGTCCCCTGCTTCTCTCTCTCTCTCTCTCTCTCTCTCTCTCTCTCTCTCTCTCGTGTGTGTGTGTATACATACATACATATTTCTGCGTAAGTTTTACGTTAGAAATGCGATAATCCATCCATTTCTTCATCAAGTCGTACCTCAAGCTTTGTTTTGGTGTTCCTGGATTTTGCATTTTAGATGTAATGTTTCCCAAAAATAACTTAAATTTTATCAGTTCCATCTCAATACTTAAATGAGTGGTTCATTGTTTTTTTTCCTCTGGTTTTTCATATTTTTGAGATAATAACTTAATTATAACATTTCTCCCTTCCCAATCCTCCTTCTAAATACTCTCATATGCCCCTTCCTGCTCTCCTTCAAATTCATGGCTTCTTTTTTCATTAATTGTTATTGCATGCATATATGTATTTGTACATACATGTATATTCCTAAATATAAACTGTTGAGTCCATTTTTTTACTTAGTATTTAGCCATTATATCTTAAAGTACTTTTTATCTTAAAGTGTTCTTTATTGTCTTTCTTGTTTTCTTCTTAGTTTTCAATGTATTTAGTGTTAGAGTTTCTGTACAAATGGCTCCCCACTATTCTCAAAAGCCCATAGTGACTAATTTTTATGAGTTTTATACTTAAAAACATAAGCAAACAATATTAGTCTTATAAGAAACTCTTCATATATGAATTAAATTAGGAAGATGTTGCATGAGTTCTAATTGATCTTAATAAAAAAAAACCCAGAGCTAGATATTAGGGTGCTGAAAGATCAGAGAGAGAAAGATGCAAGTCACAGCCAACTCTTGCCTTGCCAACTCCTCAGCCAAAAAGGCTGAGCTTCTGTCTCCTCCAGCCTTATATTCCTCTCTCTGCCTAGCCATTTCACTTCATGTCTGTCTGTACAGACCTTCAGACCTCTATGGTCAACTATTAGTTTAGCTCTGCCCTCTGATCTTCAGGCAAGCTTTATTTGTTAGAGAACAAACAAAATATAGTTACAGAAAGAAATTAAACTCAGATTACATTTTATACCAAATTTGCCCCCCACAAAAGAAGAAATATTCTATAAGAAATGAATGGACGGTTGAAAAGTGTAATCTTGTATTAAATATTTAAAAAAATCCCAAAGTTCTTGACTGTAGTTACTTCGTATTCATTGTATTACATCTCACTTTGCCTAACTACATCCCCAACATGGGGTGTGAGAGTGTTACAACCATGCAAAAGACATCGTCAATGATAAAATTAGTCCAACTATGTGTGTCTTAACTCGTATTTGTGACCCTGCATATCTATTTCTAATTAATATTTCTTTTTATAAATATTCATTTGTGATTTGCTATTATGTTTTTGTGTGCTTAGCTGCATGATTTTATACCCAGGTCATAGGTCCACAGATACCCATGAGAGGTATCATGAGCTGTCCAACATAGATGCTGGAAACCAAATCTAAGTCCTCTAGAGAAAAAAGAAATGCTCTTAACAACCAAGCAATGTCACCAGGTCTTTCTACATAATCATATATTTGGAGTATATATGAATGTACATATGTATAATATAAGGACTGAGGTCAGAGTGGAACATTCTGTATATGAAGAAGGTGCTATTTAAAATTGTTTATTAGTTAATTGAGAATTTATCTCCCTTCTCAAACTCCATGCACATACTTCCCCCTTCCCTATGCACATGAGTGTGTCCATATTTTTTGTTAACACCCATCAAAGCACATTTGCATTGCCGAACTGTTCTTAAGTGTGAGGCCTTCCACTAAAGTATAGTCAGCTAATTAGGGGTCAAAATCTACAGAAAACTACTCTCCCCCTCTAAGCTGCCTTCAATTTTCAATAGTTACTCCACATGTGGGGTGGAAGTTAGTACCTAACTTCCTCTCCATGCTAGTGTTTGGCTTGCTTGGGCTTACACAGATCTTGTGATATGTCTACCATTGAAATAAAAAAAATCCACCAGAATAATTCTGCATTAAAAGGCCTTGCCAAACATGTTGCATTCTCTTAGATTTGAAAGATGTACTACAAAGATCAGACTTGGTACTTATACCCATTCTTCTTATATCGTTTCTCTAAGGCTATACTGCATGGTCTGTCTATGCATTTTTCTAGTCATGAGGGTCTAAATCCTTCTAGAAACCAGTGCCAGAGTTTTCCATTTCATCTTCAATAACATAGTGACCCGTTCATGATATAGCTTATGTATTTCCAGGTTATTCTATGAGATATAAAAATAAACAGAGAGAGAGAGAGAGAGAGAGAGAGAGAGACAGACAGAGAGAGATAATTGTGAGTGATGATTGGATAGTTCACCTCTGCAGTAATTTATTTTGGTGTTAAATTTCTGTCCTAGGGAAAAAAAGTGTGCTCAAGCAAATTCTGCTTTCATAAAGTTCCAAACCCAGTACACACTTTAAATTATTTACTCAGTTCATATGATGATGATCACCTGCATAATACTCTGTAATTTGAAAGTTAAACTTACTAATTCTCTATACCATGGTTCATTGCCTGTTTGAATAAACAACTAGAGTCACTGCTTATTTATAAGTTTAATTCAGTATTTTAGAATATATAGGTTTTGCATTTAGCAAACCTATGTTGCTAATTTAATAATTTTTAATTTCAGCATGTGGTGAACAAAGAAAGTCTATGAAATCTTAAACATTTTATCTATTTCATTATTGTTATATTTCCATGATGGTTTCTGGGGTACAGTATTGATTTCATTGTCATAAGTCAAATAGAATTAGAATTTATCTGATTTAATAGGTGTTTTAATTAAAAGAAAAGCTCAGTTAAATAAAGAATATGAGAAATAAAATATAAGGATTATTAAATAATCTGACAATCCAAGTCAAGTTATTAAATTTAAACTTTAAAGATATGAACTCTCTCCTTGTTTTTCCAAAGTGGAATCTATTAAACCCATAAAGATCTTCTGATCTGAGGCTGCATTAGGTTCCTTCACTGGCAAACTATTTCAAGGAAGTATTATATATATTATTTGTATGAATGTTTTGCTTGCATGTATATACATGCACCATGCATGCATAATGCCTTAGTAGGCTAGAAGAGGGCATTAGAATCAGTAGAACTGGAGTAGCAGGCACTGTGAGCTGCAATGGTGATGTAGGAACTGAAACCAGGGGCTTTGAAAGACCAGTAATAGTTCTTAACAGGAAGCAGTCTCCAGTCACTTACAAAGTCTTAAGTGCTGATTCAAGTATATGCGAATTCCTTTTTCAGGTTCTGCTGGGATCTTTTTCCCACTTTCCCTCTTCTTCCTAATAGCAGTCATTAATTGCCTTTAGCTCTTCATCTAGAAGTGAGACAATGTGAGATTGTCCCATTCTCATCAGCATATCAGCTGGTGTTATTACAGGTCTTGTTTAGGTAACAATATTTCATGGTTGTAGCTTCCCCAATAATATCTGGAAGATACGATGTTGTAGCAGACATCTTCGTCCTCTGGATCTTAGCATTTTTCTGTTCCATCCTCTATGATTTCCCATGATGTTTAGGTGTAGAGAGTATGTTGTAGATGTACCAGTTGTGGCTGGAATCCCATGGTCATTTGTTCTCTAAATTTGGGCTAACTGTACCTTTCTGTAATGGTCTCTATCTGGTGCAAAAAGAAGCTTCTTTGGGGGAATATTACTATATTGTACATATTGTTTCAAGGCATTATCTTTCTAAACCATATTTGAAATGGAATTTTAATGGTCTTCACTCTATTTTTTCTATATGTGTGATAAAGAGATTTTGCAGTATGGAATTCTGAACATGTAATTCTTTTGCCTGACATCTCAAAACAGTTTTTTAAGAGTATCAACTTTACCAAATAAAGAATTTATTTTTTATAACAGATACCATATCAGACATTATAGAAAAAAGTCTCAGACAACACATATACCCACTGTAATAAATATTTTATTGGAATTGAGTGCAAATACACTTTAAATTGTGCTCAACATTTCATCTTCTTGTCATTTTGGAGCTGTTTTTAATCTGCAATTGTAAGAGATTGTATCAGGGTGGATGTAATTGATGGAGTATTGAGTGGTGTGCAATGTATAAGGCAAGAACTCATTGTACAAGATTGTGTTTGTCACTGTAAGATGTAAAGAATCACTGGCTACAGTCAATAAATATTGTGTCTTAAATTTTCATTCAAATGCTAGACTCCATTTGGTTCCTTGCCCCTCCCATTAATTTACTGCAACATATAGAAAAACATTGTAGAGCTTTGTTTTGGTGGTAACCTGATCATGCAAATTCCACAAGAAAATGTGATTTTTCTATGCCACAAACCCTAAACTCTGAAAGACATTTAATATTTCTCATTGTGTTCTATAAATTAATTTCTAATTTTCAGTTAAATGTATATTATTTCCAGAATTTTTTCTGTATTTGGCTTAGATATGCAAATCCCTTGAAGTATATTTAGGCAGACATTCCACGGCAAACAGCAATTCACAAAAACTAAAGGCTTTTCTGATATCTGTGTATTTTCATCCTATGGCTATTTCATGGTATTTGTTTACTAAAGAAACATTTCTTAATCACTAAAATTACAAAAGATAGTAGGGCAAATGTCTGTAAATATACAATATTTATTTTGGTTTCAGTAACATTCTATATGATTCTATGTGCTTCTAAGCCACACAAAAATGAACAACGTAGAAAAGAAGCACTAAAGAGCTCTTATTTGAATGTGAAGACTGTCAAATCATATTCATATTTCATTGTGTCTTTTTCCTAATTTACTATATAACATCCTGAAAATGCTAATAAATTATTTATATCATTTGGATTTTCAAATTTTAAATGTACTGTTTCTGTAAATGGCTATAAAGTGAGACTGATGGAACCCTAATGAAATCAACATTCTGTGTGGACTCAATGCATAGATTCTACAAATCAAACATCAAAAATATTCAAAATAAAATATTCTCCATTCTTAATATGTATATACTTTTTACATGATAGTATTCTCTAAGATATACAACTGTATAATTACTTACATAGCATTCATAGTTTATTTCACTGTATAATCAATCTAAAATTATTTCAGTATTCAGGAATTTGCATGTGTAGACTACATGATAATACTATGTGATTTTGGTATAGGACATACACATCTGGGATATTTGTGTCATTAAGTACAGAAATCAATCCTCTGCCAATAGAAATGACTGCATCTCACAATGAGTTTCTGCTATTCTTTGCTGTTTCTGTCTTTGTCAGAATTCCATAATTCTCAAGCAAAGCAGATCACACAGTATGAGAAGACAAGTGCTCACAGGTGGAAGTGGTTTTTCTGACTAAGTCCCGTATTCCAACAATGGATCATTAGCCTTGCTGCTATAAAGAACTGTAATGGTTGTCTCAGGATTAATCATAGAAATCTGAACATTCTGACCTCAGATTCATAAATATGACTATTCCCATTAAGGGGAACATTGTTAGCATTGATTTTCACTCTGACATAACACCACTTTATATCTTGCAATAGTTGTCATTTCACTTAAAACTCTAGTGAGAGTGGAATAAGTCAAGGTAAAGGGACATGTGCCAGAACTTCCTAATTCCAAAGGATTAGTAAGTGCTGCATAATGCAAAATATCTTGTTGCCTCATTAAACAGAAAATTAAAACAAAAAATGATATTTGAAACCAAGAAAAAGACATTAAAGTAAATTCATCCCCTTTCCTCCTGACCCCTTTAAATGATGGATTAGCAAAGTGTTTACACTTGCAAATGAGATACCAGTATTTATGGGTGAAACTTCACTACTCTTATGCTATTACTTCTTATGAAACACAAGAGAGAGAGAACCTAATAATTGTCCATTTTGTACTGTAGCAACCACATGAAGAATTTAAATGTCCTCTTGGAGAAACTGCCTGTTAGGTGACAATCTCCATTGTGACCAGAGTCTCTAAGATGTCCTATGATGTGGAGCAATATTCAGAAGTTCCAGCTTAATCTCATGAAAATGTGGATATCATGTTCAGCTACCTAAGAGACTCCCTGAGATGAACAACCCATCATTTAAGTCTCTCATACACTACTCTGAGCAGTTTTATGGCTATCATTCTCAGCACCTACTATTTTCTCACTATTATACATTTGATTTCACAACAATCTCCAGTAAGTATATTCATAATTAATGTAAGTTGAAATAGATTGTTAAAAAATAAAGTTTGACTTAAATCATTAAGAAACGCATATAAAAGTTGCTATATCTAAGCATCAGAATTAAAACTGCTCTGAGTAGGATATGAGAGACTTAAAATGAGAACAAATGTAGTATTTCTGCCCCTGATTTTCATTCCTCAAATAACTTTTATCACTTAGATATCAGGAGTTGCTTGTTGGAGGAGGGGCCGCTTGTCCATTTCTAACCACCTGGCTAGCTTAGACCAGAAAAAAACACACAGAAACTGTATTAATTAAATCACTGCTTGGCCCATTAGCTCTAACTTCTTATTGGCTAATTCTTACGTATTAATTTAACCCATTTCTATTAATCTGTATATCGCCATGTGGCAGTGGCTTACCAACAAAGTTTTGGCATGTCTAACTCTGGCAGTGGATCCATGGCATCTTCCTGGCTTTGCCTTTCCCTGCCTCCCTAAGTTCTGCCTTGCTATAGGTCCAAAGCAGTTTCTTTATTCATTAATGGTAACCATAGTATACAGAGGGGACTCCCACATCAGTTGCTGTTAAATTAGAAATTTATACAGAGACATATAATAATCACTCCCTCAGAAAAATTATTTTCATTTTTCAGCAATGTAGTTTTTGACCATTTTTATCTAATATGTTCATTTCTTACATAGAGCTTGCAATTTTTAAAGAAAAAAAATTTGAAAAAGGTTTTTAATTATAAATTTCCTAAACATTTAAAAACCAATGATATAAAATTAATAATAAAGGAAATTTTAAAAATTTAAATATTGATAATTTTAATGCCTGTATCCAGAGAAATGACAGCAAAAACTTGAGAGCATCTCATCCCATGACTCTCCTAAAAATATGTAGCTTACTAAGTCATGACCTCTACCTCGTGTGAATCCAGCTGGCTTGTTTCTTGGGTTTTGGTTATATGAAAGTAACTAACCATTGCAGAAACCTACAGACAATTGTAATTATTAGCAATAAGAGAAATAGTGTGTCATGCATGTGAGAGGCAAAATGAAACTATTTTGAGTATGTGGTATCCTCAGCCATGATGTCTGAACTATAAGTTGCAGAGGATAACCATGAGCAACAGCAATACCTTATAATGCTGTGAACTCTATGGGACCCAATGGTCAACAACTCAAAATGAACTCAATTCATACTCCTAAGATTTTTATTTGCTGTCATGTGGTGTTGGGGTACCATCTTTTCCATTACAGAATGAGCTCATTTCAGGCTCCCTTTATACATGTACACGCTTTGTGAAGCTTCTACCATACTAAGTTACAATACAGCATTTAGAAAAGCCTCCCCTCCATTCCATCATCACCTGTACTCCAACACCCAAGCTGTTTAATTCTTCCTGTTTCACTATTCCTCTTTCCCTATTTAGGTTCTCTTAGTTCTATCTCCCTTCTCTTAAAAGATCCTTTCATTCCCCATGGTTCCTTATTAGTTTCCTAACCTCCATGGGTATTCCAACTGAAAGGCATATGTCTAAATATTCAAATACAATATGCAAATATGGAAGAAAACATGTGACATTTGTCTTCTCGAGTCTTGGTTAAATTCCTCAGGATAATTTCCAGTCCCATCCATTTGCCTGTGAATTTCATTTTTATAAACTGAACAAAAATCACTGTGTAAATGTACAATGAATTTTCCTTTTTTATTTTTAAGCGAATAGACCTCATAGGGAAATCAAATGAATACCCACCTAGAAACCTCATTGCAGCCAGCTAGCTTTCGTGACAGAAGGTGCTCTGGATGCTACTGGGAGAAATGCAATCATTAATCTTATCCAGCTGTGATCTGTGTGGGATGTAAAACATCTGGAATATCCTAAGCTGCCACTAGTTCAATACTGGAATGAATGTTAGAGGAGTAATAATACAGTTTCTTATTTGAGGCCTGTTCTGTCAGATGGTTGGCAGTGTTTTCAGGGCCCAGAAGTTATGGCTAGATATATCATAGGATCTAAGAGAGAATCTGCTGCTAATATTAGGTTAAATCAGTGGTTCTTGACCTGTGTGTGACTTCCCTGCAGACTGAATGACCCTTACACAGAAGTTGCATATCAGATACCTGCACATTAGATATTTCCATTACTATTCATAACAGTAGGGAAATTATAGTTATATAGTAGAAACAAAAAAATTATTATTGGGATCAGCACAACATGAGGAACTGTATTAAAAGGTTGCACCATTAGGACATTTGAGAACCACCATGCTAAATGGACACAATAAAAAGTTTCCTAATGACTTCCTACTATACCTATAAGTTAGTGCATCTCTCAAACACTCATTAGAGAAGCTGCTGCTAACAGAAGGTGACAACACAGAGACCCACAACTAGTCAACATGCAGAGAATGCAAGACTATTTAGAGAGTGCTCAGACATAAATGAGACATCTGTATTAGCCCCTCTCCTCAAGGCAGAGGGGTTGTTGTGGAAGAAGAGCCAGAAAGATTCTAAGAGTCAGAGGTGGTAGGAGACTAGAGGGAAGAATATTTTCCTGACAAAGTAGGGCCAATGCACAGAGGAGCTCATAATAATTATGAGCACAAAACAAGACCTACAGGAGCTCCAGCCAGACAAACTTCCAGCTTGGACAGAAATTCCAATCCTTAGCCAATGAACTATCACCATTGTAAGAGTAAGATGCAACTCCCATGGGAGGACTTACCCTTTGGGAGGAGTGAATGGGGGTGGGCTTGGGGAGTAGGCAAGGAGGGAGGTGAGAGGGTAAACTGTGGTTGAAATGCAAAATGAATAAAAACCAAATATATATTTTAAAAGAATGAGAGACAGTTTTATTTAAGGATGTCATGCCTGCTAATTCAAGCGCCCTATGCCCCATGCTCAAGAGTATGTGAGGAACTCAGATTGAATTTAGTGACTTTAATAAGAGATGGGGAGGAGGAGACAGAGAGGGAGAACAAAAGAGACAGAGAGAGAGTTTTTGTGTGGTGATGTAAGGGTATATCTGGGAGGAGTTGGTGGAGAAGTGTAATTCAAGGAATAGAAGGTAAAGCAATATAAAGATAATGGAATTAGTATTTTTAAATATCTAATTACCTTTAACCAAAGACATAGAAGGAAAAGGAAATTATAGTGGGGCTACCAGACCTCGAGTAGCAACAGGATTGACAAACTCATACAGACACCAGCATGTCAGCAAGTCAGAGTAAGTTAAAAGTTGGAAGTAAACGGGAGGAAAAGGCTGTAGACAGTAACATGAACCAGACCATTGTATTGTTCCTGAATTCTGAAAAAAATAAACAAAGAACCAAGTGAAATGAAGAGATCTTATCAGTCACCTGTGTTCATATTTATAATCCTGGAGCTGAAGAAGTGGAGGCATGAGGATCATGAGTTTACACCTGAGCTACACAAAATTTCAAAGTCAGCACTGAATACATAATGAGACCCTGTTTCAAAATTACCAAATAAGTAAGTAAATAAATAAATAGCATGAATTTACATACACAAAACAATAGCTAAAATGTAAACTTTTATAAATATATTATTTATTCACCTATGAGAAAAAAGACTGGAGAAAGGAGCATAGTCTAAGAACATAAGTTATAAGGTAGCAATTTCAATATAAACCCAGCAAATATTTCTTAATTTTTATCTGTTTAATTGTTTCTGTGTGTTTTTAGTGGGTAAGTAATTAATGTGAATCACTGTGAGACACAGTTGTTTCAGAAATTAATTCTGGTAATCTTATTAACAATCTATAGAATCATTACTCTTAATGCTGGTTATAAGATCATCCTGGTGATATCATCAAAGCACTCTGTAAGACTGTAAGAGTTACAATTCTTCCTCATCAGTTCATAGATATACAAAATAGGATGATGGCTTTTCTTTTCCCTTTTGGGCTTTTTGTTGGTTTTGGTTTTTTTTTTGTTTGTTTTGTTTTTCGAGACAGGGTTTCTCTGTAGCTTTGGACCCTGTCCTGGAACTTGCTCTGTAGACCAGGGTGGCCTCTAACTCACAGAGATCCACCTGCCTCTGCCTCCTAAGTGCTGGGATTAAAAGCCTGCACCACCACTGCATAGACTAGTTGGTTTTCAATGAATCTTTCTGAATCTAAATTAGACCATATTGCTGAGTGGCCTAAATATCACTTGCCTTGCCTCCTAAATCTGCAGCTGTTTTCCTCACTCAGCTCAAAATATGCTGTGGTTTCCTTGAGCTCTTTCCCTAGCTGATCTTCTTATCTATATTATCTAAATATAATTAAAACACCTCTCTCTGTTATTTTTTCTCATGGAACATGTATTTTTTCATAATCCAGTCTTTAGTATTCATCATCAACCAAACAATCCATGTGGATTAGACTATATATCATCTTACGTGTTCTACTTTGAGAGTGCTTGGGACCAACTAGGATTTTCTATAGGGTATTGTTATGCACACCCTTATTTGGGTATTATCAAGGGCAAAGCTAATATAAACAAACTGATTGGTTTGTTTTTGTTGTTTTTTGGCAGGCTCCTTAAACAAAGTATTTAATATTGTGTTAATGTTAGCAACTGCTCTATTTAGATAGAGAAAATATAAGTAGTTCTTTGTTACTCACAGCTAACAAAAATGAGTGTATCTCTAACTCAAGTGAACACATTCCTCTCTGTAGGATTTAATTCCCAAACTAGAAATCATCTCAAGGAGAACTTGAACTAGCTTGCAGCTCTGTGCACAATAGAGACTTTCCCATCTGCATAACCTTGGAACTCCTTCCGCATGCCCCTCCCTCTCCATCTCTTCTCCTTGCCTCTGTGCTTCTTGTTAAATTAAGAATGAGTACTAGTTTTTCAAATCATATATTATAGGCTGCTTTATATTTCCTTTTTAAATGCTATCTTAACTATCTCATGCAATCGTTCCAAGGGATACTTCTTAAACACTGTAAGAAGGAACTACAGCATAGACTGGCTCTTCTACATTTTCCATATGAGTACAGGATAATTTCATTGGGTTAATCTTACCTTTTTTTCCCTCATTGATGAATCACTTTTTACTGTAACCACAATATTCCTTGAGAATCACTTCTAGTGCATTGAACTGGATGTAATTGGTATCAATGTTTGGTTTATCCTGGAATATTAATGTCATTATGAAAAGAGTAAATAGCAACAGTTCTGTCTTCAGAGCTTGTTTTGCCAATCTTCTCCCCTGTTACCATTATGAACATAAACAGGGAAGTTTATATTGTTTTTGAAACTTGAGTGATTGTTATAAAAAACTGGGGAAATGATTGATCAAAATGACAAGACATTAGGCCATGTTTGTATGTGCAGAGCAGAACAATGGGTCCTAAGGAAGTAAGAGAAGCGAGAAGGGTGCTTTAAGGGGGGCTTGAGCGATGAGGACTTTGAAGGTTTGTCTGGGAGTAGAGTGCTGTGAGGAAAGCACAGCCCTTTGTGCAGCATGTACATGAGAAGGTAGGGCTAGATGGTTTTTTTTTCTTTCTTTTTTATTTTCTGAAACAGGGTTTCACTGTGTAGCTCTGGTGCCTGTCCTGGAACCCACTCTATGGACCAGGATGGCCTTGAATTCACAGAGATCCTCCTGCCTCTGCCTCCCAAGTGCTGGGATTAAAGGCGTGTGCCACCACCGCCGGGTTCCTGAGAGCTATCTCAAACACTGTAAAAGATATTTTGATGTCAGTTTGATGTATCTCCAGTCACTGCACTGGTGATTGTCCTAGTTTTCATTTGATTCAACATTGAGCACCACTGGGTCCTGTGATACTGTTTTATTAAAGCACATTTTGGGGGTAAAACATAATAAAAAAAAATAAAAACTCTTCACAGAATGTTGAAAAATTGAACTGGTTAATGTAATTTTAGAAGTGTGATTCAGTCCTTATTTGCAATTAATTCTATAAGACATAGAAACTGAGAAATGTGCACTCAACAAAGACCTTCCCTCACTCTGCTCTGTGTTGTCACCTCCTAGCCGGGACCTTTCAGTTCTTAGCATTGTATTCTGTGATATTGAATCTTTACCTGCAGGTTACATGTGTTTCATTAGAATGTTCATTTTCTTCATTGGCCCAAACTAAAACACATTGTTACTCATCTTGAGGTCCCAGTGTCAATTGTTTTATCATAGCATTTAACTTTGGGGGATATTAAAATGACAAGATCCCCTTGGTGATTCCTGTAATTTAGCTTGGCAGATGGATAATGGTACCCTGGAGTGGAATTTTCCCTCTCTGATGGAGTTTCTTCTATCATAGAAGCATCTATTAAAATCTGAAAGTGTGATCTCAAATGATAGTTTCTGTGGTAAAAAGATCAAAAGATAGAGGGTGGGGATGAGTGGAGGGCATGGGGGTGTTGGCTGGTATCTTTCTAGCATATGGAAACAGCGAAGTAGATGACAGAGTCCTTCATTTGCATTCATATGAGCACCCAATGACCGAAGACCCTCCTACTAGAACCCACGTGCTAAATGCTCCTGCACTTTCCAAGCCCATAACCTTAGATAATTTTTACCACATTGACTCTTGAAGAAGTCCAACATTCAAACTGAAACACGACACAATACACAAAAGCAACCTTAAAATAGCTATATAGGAAACTGGTCAAAATAAAAAGAAATAAAACCCCAATCCTTAATTTCCTTTTATAATTCCCCTCATGCTGTCATGGAAATCGGTGCTGCTGAAAAACATATGTGGACCATCAAAATATTTGTTGCCAACAAAATTTTCAATTTTGTTCCTTAATATTTTTATTTTATTTTCTCATATTATATAAATTCAAGTAAACTATATCTCAGGAAACAAAGTCTTTACTATTTCAGATATTTTAATAATTTATTTCGTTTTCTCTCTAGAGTTACATTTTAGCAGTAGCTTTGTAGATATTTAAATTTATATGAAGCTTATACAAAAAATAGACCAGAATTTCCTAGGGAACATTTTTTGCATTTTTATTATCGGGCTTGTTCAAAGCCACCTGCAGCCTTTGCCTTATGTTCTAAGTATGCAATTGACAGCTACTAATAAGCCATTAAATTAAATTACTTGATGATGACAGGCCAAACAAAACAAGGTTTTTCTGCATTATTTTCTTCATTTAAGTGGGAGCTTTAAAGGAACATATCTGACTTGCAATTGTTCGGTTGATTGGTGTTTGAATAGTTCTGAATGGAAACGTAGACTATATTTGAAAGTTAATACAATAACTCCAATTTCAGATTAGCTCAGTCTGCCTTTTTCACTTATTGGATATATATTCTTTTTTATACAATATATTCTTTTATAGTTTCATATTCCTCCCAGATCTGCTCTCTTTCTTCTCTTGTTAGAAAAGAACAGGCTTTCAAGAGACAACAAACAAACATGACAAAATGAAATATAATAAGACAAATCAAAACCCATCATATCAAAGCTAGACCAAACAATCCAAGAGAAGGAAGAAGCCCAAGAAATGGCACAAGAGTCAAAAACCCATTCATTCTCATTCAGAAGTTCCATGAAAATACTAAGCTAAAAGCTACAGTGTGTATGCAGAGGACCGGGTGCAGACCAATGCATGGAGACCCAGTTTCTGTGAACTCATATGTGCCTTGCTTAGTTGTTTCAGGGGCCCTTGTTCTCCATCCTTCCTAGTTCTCACACTCTTTCCATTTCCTCTTTAGGGGTGCCCCTCAGCTCTGAGGGAAGGGCTTTTGATGGAGACATCCTGCTTAGACTATCTCTTCATGTAATCTCTGGCTTTGGGTCTCTGCATTCTACTCCTGTCCGCTGCAGGAAGACGCTTCTTTGTTGATGACTGAATAAAACACTGCTGTGACTATAGTTGTGTATCACTGGGAATCACTTTATTGAGAGCTTTTGTTTGGTTTTGGTTGTTTATTTTAATTTTTTGTTTTAAGACCTGTAGTGTTTAATTTTACCCTAGATTCTGAACTATCTAGTCCCTGGTTTTGCAAGGGACATTATTTTATAAGCCTGATGATTGGGGATAGCAGCAGAAATGACGGATGTGTTAGGTAATATTCCCAGGCTGGGACCTATGTATTATGACATGAAGAATTGGACCTGCTTTTACAAAGCTTCACTGTGAATTGTGGCTATCTGATGTTTCCATTTATTTAACAAGAAGAATGTATGAACAGTCATGATCTCTGAGTCCTTGCCACAGGATTTGTTCTTGGATACTTTTTTCTCAGAGATTATCTTTTGATTTATTGAGACAAAGACAATACAAACAAACACGATTCAGTTTATACCTGTACTTGTTGTAAATATTAAAAATTGTTATGCAGCATGCTTCTCTGTAAATGTTGAAGTGTGATTTTGCATTTTATATTCATATTTAGCATATTAGATTGGATTTCCCGGTCATTTTTTTCCTGATGTGTATCACACAGAGGTTGCATTTAAGGTCATTCATGAGCAGATATTTATAGGTTTTACTACAATATATAAAAGATTTGATTCTATCAGTTTAGTATTTAACCACACATAGGAAAGAATTTTTATAAAGTTTTATAATATTTGAATAGCCTATGCCCTGAGTTTTTTTGTTGATATTTTTATTCCTAATTTATCTAACTTGTGTATGTCTTTAAGACAAATAATTTCATTTTGCTTAGTTTATTGATTAAAAGAAATCTATCACAAAGATATTTTATAGGGGATAAAAATATGTTAACCAGTGACTAGAATACAAATACTATCCAATTGTCTAAGAGTCAGTACTGGAGTAACTTCAAGATACTATACATGTTCCTCCCAATGGAAAAATAAAAAAGAATTTGAAATACTAATTAGTGATATGTTGTTGTAACTGAACCAATTAATTGGCCTACACGGTTTCTCCCTTTTTCTGTAATGTAACTACAGCTGATGTGATCTTCAAGAAGAAAGACTACTCTGGTTACTGGATTCTAAAGGGGCAATTGGTTGTCAGCTCCATCCTAAATATGTCCCTTAAGAATCAATTGTCTCAGTGGTTGCTTGGAAAATAATATTCCCTCAGACTCCTGAGCAATGTCCAAAATGGCTACATGACAACAGAGCATTATTTGTAAAAATTGGAACAGGATTATTTAGAAATAAAAATATAAAAGCAAGAAATAATGAAAAATAACTTTGAGGAAAAAAATACAAGATAACTAAACAATGCTCTACTAAAAATAACTAACTGAATGTCTAGGAAACAGTAAAGTCAAAAAAGCCTAACAAGGTGGCACATGCTTGTAATCCAATGCTTGGAAGGCTGAGACAGGAGAATTTCCACACGGTCAAAGCCAGTATGGCTATACAGTAAGCTCTAACCCACACGGGCTACATAGCATGCTTCTGTACAGAAACAAATTTAATAAATAAATAATCAAACAAACAAAAAATGAAGTTAAGTTGCAGCTATTGTTTTAGGCAAAATAATGCTGAATTAATCAACTTAAAAAAATCACTGTTGAAGAAATGCTGAAGGGTGCAGTTTTGAAACAAATAAGTTGCTGCATAAATGAGAAAGCAATGACATGGAGGGTGCAAAGAATATTGCATCTCAGCGCGACTCTGAACAGCATCCTCCGAGCTGTGGGCCCTGGCCTTTCTGATGAGTTCAGTAATTCTCATGGGTTTAGAAATATATAAATAAACACTTGCAACTTTGTTCTTTTCAGATTCTAGTAAGATGAATTAACCTGTTATATGGCTCAAACACACCTTAAAATAGATCATGCACGTTCTTTCACAGCCAGCATTAACTTGACCACGACAGCTCTCCTTTCGCAGTTTCTGTTTTCACTTACGGGTTTTTAGAGACAGCACAATTATTTCAATGTTACTCATACTTGACTCCACACTGTCACCTATTTAATTTGTGAATATTTTCTAGATTTCTCTCTGGAAATCTCCCAGAAATCTTTCCTAACCAATTTCAACATTCTGCTATTAAATAAACACCATTTATTGGTGTACTGCATATATTCTGAGTAATTACTCCTAAGCTATTATAAATATTAAATGTGTCATTCATTAAAATATTACCCACTGGATGTTAAATTATGCCAGAAAAGATAGCACAGTATAATTATGTTCATACACATGTGTTTATCTGTTTATATATTATATGTGTGATATATGTTATATATGCCTATATATAAATACATGTATACACATGAGTGCATATGTACATATATATATATATATATATACAGTATAGATATATGTTGTTGTGATTTGAAAAAAAATGGTCTCAAAAAGGAGTGGCACTATTAGAAAGTGTGGTCCTGTTGAAGGAAGTGTGTCACCAAAGAGGTGGGCTTTGGGGTCTCGTATGCTCAAGCCACACCCAGTAAGACATTCCACTTTTTATTGCCCTCTGATCAATATGTGGCCAGCACCGTGACTGCTTGCACACCACTATGTCTTGCCATGATGATAGGGACTAAACCTCTGAAAATATAAGCCACCACAACTAAAAGATTTTCCTTTATGACTTGCCATGGTCATGATGTCTCTTCACAGCAAGAGAAACCCTAACTAGTACACATATGTGCATGTATTTCCTCACCCTTGGTCCAACTTGTAGAAATATTGACTACAGAATTTTCTGAAATATTAGCTAAAAGTTGCAAGTTTCCCAAAGAATACAAATCTAAATGTCCAAATGACCCAAAGGTTATATCAAGCTGTGTGTCATTTTCAGCCTAATTACACTGCAGTGGCTGACCAGTGGTCTGGTGAGTGGAGGGGATGAACTCAGAAGATAGCAGTGCTGTGTGAGGACAATGACAAAAGGACTGAATTAATGTCAGGCATACCTCTGAAGTCATTACTGCTGATCAGTTCTCTGGAATCTGGGGTGAAGTGCTGCTGTTATTATATTCTTTTTTTTGTCCATACATTGTTTTGTTTTATTTTTTCCATTCAAAAACATAATTAAAGAAATAAAATTTTTACCTTTCTTCCCCTTCTCCCGGTCCCCTCCCACTACCGCCCGACCCCTCCTCCCTCCCCCTTCTTCCTTGAAAGAGGGCATGGTGCCCTGCCCTGTTGGAAGTCCAAGGCCTACCCCCATCCCTCCCGGCCTAGGAAGGAGTTCAAAAAGACTCGGTTCTCAAAAAGATAATACATGCAGAAGAGATAGGTCCTGGTGTCATTGTTGATGGGTTCTCCATCTGCCAACTTTCACCGCCACATTCAGAGAGTCAGGTTTGATCATATGCTCATTCAGTCCCAGTCCAGCTGGATTGGTGTGCTCCCATTAGTTCAGGCACACTGTCTCAGTAGGTGGACCAGCCCCTCACGGTCCTAACTTCCTAACTCATCTTCTCCCACCTTCTGCTCTTCAACTGCACCTTGGGGGCTCAATCCATTGCTCTGATGTGAATGTGGGTCTCTGTTTCTATC